>VMDR010007129.1:0-42030 GCA_007922815.1 Macrotus californicus | reverse complement strand
TGCAAAGGTGCAAAGCCAGCTTCATAAATATTAATCAGAAGGAAACTGCAATCAATTCAAGTGGGAGAGGAAATGGCAAATTGCTTTTTCCTCTCTAGGACATAAAAGCAAAATTCATTTGTTGTGTGACCAGAGACTGTCCAGTGGGCTGCCTGCCTGTCTCTCCCAACTTTTAATAATAATAATAATAATAATAATATAGCAACTAAGATTTATGAGGTACCTACTATGTGCTACTTCATGTACATTAATTTTAACTCGTTTTCCAGATGAGGAAACTGAGGCTCTGGAACTCTAAGTCACTTGCCCAGGAAGACACAGACAATAAGAAGCGAAAGCAGTCTGCCTGACCACAATGTCTGAATCATTTCTGCTTAATGGGCTGCCTAGGGTTTTTCCAGAATGGAGGACTTGATTATCCTTTAGTTTTGAGGATACCATAAATCAGACTTCTATTTTATGTCTTGTGACCAGCAGGGAGATAAGCAAGGGGGATCCAGTCTGCTTTTGTAGAAGTTGTCCACGTGCAGACCTGGCAGGCCAAAGGCTCTGAAAAGATCTGCTTGAGCCCCAGCTTTGGCAGGCGCCAGGTGCACCAGGTTTATCCACTTTGTCCTGATCTCGAGCCCCAACAACTTTGCCATTTAACTAATCTTAGGTCCGTTTTACAGGCAAGGGTTTTGAGAACAGACGGATGATTGAGACTGGATCCCAGCTTTCATTAGTTTATTCAATGAATATTTAACTAAACATTTAAGTAAATACTTAACTGAATCTTTGCCAACCTCTGCTTAACCAACCTGCCATGTTGCAGACTCTCTCATTCCTTCTACAAAACCTGATAATGGACACCCCTCACCCACTGATGGCTGGTAGTCGTCACTCCCATTCTCCCAAGCACTTGATACCCCTCAGCTGTGGTGCATGCTTACTCCGAGTCAGCTGTGTCTGTTTCCAAACCTGTTTATGCCAGTTGTACTTGTCATTATAATTATACGATTTAATTAAGTAAACCAATTACATTACACTGAGTGTGAAAAGGAAAAGAAACATTTCTATGAATAGGAAATGGAATGCTATAAAAAGACTCAAGAACAAGGAGAGATAACTTCTGGTCAAGATGGCGGCGTAGGCAGAGATGGCTCACCTCTTTGCACAACCACATCAAAATTACAACTAAAATATAGAACAACTATCACTCAGAACCATCAGAAATTGAGCTGAATGGAAGTCCGACAACTATGGAACTAAAGAAACCACATCCATCCAGACTGGTAGGAGGGGCACAGGCGTGGAACCGGCTGTTCCCTCAACCACATGTCAGAGCTATCTCAGGAGCAATGAGTCCCAGCCCCATACCAGGCCCCCCAGGCCGGGGTTCCAGTGCCAGGAAGAAAAGCCCCCACAACTTCTGGCTACAAAAACCAGCGGGGATCGAGTCTGTGGAAGAAACTGCTGGAGCCCTAAGCAGTTCCTCTTAAAGAACACACACATGGACTCACCTACTCAGGCTCACTCCCTCTGGACTCCAGCGATGGGGTGGTGGCTAGAGGGGCACCAGTGGCATGCAGGGAGAGGCTGAGGTGTCTGGCATCAAGGTGAGCAGAGGCCATTGTCCCTTTTCTGGGCCTTCTCCCTAACAGAGCCAGCAGATTGCTGCCATACCTGAGACTCCATCAACCTGGCTAACACTGTTTGACCTTCCTTAGAGATCCCCAGAGACTCTGCCCCACCCAATTTATGGGCCCGCCCAAGCTGCTTTTCCATATGAATGGTTTTAGCTTATGCTTCACAATTTCCTAAATCCTCTCAAACAAGCAACAGCTGGTCTCAGTGAGCCCCAGGCCCAGAACTAACAGCAGCAAGCCTAGATTCACAGCTTGGGTTCACCTGGGAATCTCCAAGCCCAGCACAAGGTGTGGCCTTCTCAGTTGCTTTATAACTCAGGCAGGGTGGCACTGGACAAAATACAGATTGGGGCTGACCTTGGCCTGCATCACCCGGGGAACCCCAAGGCAGCACACCCAGTGGACAGCTACAGACCACATTAGAGCACCACCACCCTGCCCCTGCACAGTTGATCCTCCATGGAGGGCAGAAGGTGGTAAGTGGTCACAGCCAATCCTTGCAACTGACTGCCTGGGTAAATCTCTCCCATTGATCTGCCAACAGTATCCAAGGCTCAACTATAAGAGGAGGGGGTACTCAGTTCATATGAAGGGTGTACCTTGAGTACCCAGCTTGGGTGATAGGGGTGGCTATGCCACTGGACCCTACAGAATACCTACTCCATTAGGCCACACTACCAAGACAGGGAGTCAAAGCAGCTCTACCTAATACATAGAAACAAACACAGGGAGGCTGCCAAAATGAGGAGACAAAGAAACATGGCTCAAATGAAAGAACAGATCAAAACTCCAGAAAAAGAACTAAACAAAATGGAGATATGCAATCTATGAGATGCAGAATTCAAAACACTGGTTATAAGGATGCTCAAGGAACTTAGTGAGGACCTCAGCAGCATAAAAAAGATCCAGTCAGAAATGAAGGATACGCTAATTGAAATAAAGTACAATTTACAGGGAAACAATAGTAGAATGGATGAAGCTGAGAATCAAATCAATGATTTGGAACATAAGGAAGCAAAAAACAACCAATCAGAACAAGAAGAAGAAAAGAGAATCCAAAAAAATGAGGATAGAATAAGTAACCTCCAGGACAACTTCAAGAAGGCCAACATTCACATCATAGGGGTCCCAGGAAGAGAAGAGAAAGAGCAAGAAATAGGAAATCTATTTGAAAAAATAATGAAAGAGAACTTCCCTAATTTGGCAAAGGAAATAGACATGCAAGTCCAAGAAGCATAGAGAGTCCTAAACAAGATGGATGCAAAGAGGTCCACTCCAAGACACATAATGAAAATTCCAAAGGTTAAAGACAAAGAGAGAATCTTAAAAGCAGCAAGAGAAAAGCAGTTACCTATAGGGAATTCCCATAAGACTGTCAGCTGATTTCTCAAAAGAAACTTTGGAGGCTAGAAGGGATTGGCAAGAAATATTCAAAGTCATGAAAAGCAGGGACCTACAACCAAGATTACTCTACCCAGCAAAGCTATCTTTAGAATTGAAGGGCAGATAAAGGGCTTTCCAGACAAGAAAAAACTAAAGGAGTTCATCATCACCAAACCATTATTATATAAAATGTTAAAGGGACTTATTTAAGAAAAAGAAGATCAAAACTATAAACAATAAAATGGCAACAAATACATATATATTGACAATTGATTATAAAAACAAAAGATAGGAGCAGAGTGTGGCGGAATGGGTGAAGAGGTGAGGGGATTACGAAGCACAAATAGGTGGTTACCAAACAGCCATGGGGATGTAAATTACAGTATAGGAAATGGAGTATCCAAACAACTTATACACATGACATATGGACATGAACAATAGTGGAGGAATTGCCTGAAGGAATGGGGGGTGCTGGGTGGAGGTGGGGCACAGGGGGAAAAATCAGGACAACTGTAATAGCATAATCAACAAGATATATATTTAAAAAAATGAGAATTTCAGGGGAAAAATCCTGCCATCAATTCACGTCTTGGAGGTGACTGTTAAGGTTCAGAGTCAATGCAAGAAAATTACATGAAACTCTAATAGCAAAACACACTTAAGGAAAAATCTTCACCTTCTATCATAAGATGAGTGAATCAATGAACACGTCTTAGAGTTTAAAAAAATGTTAAGGAGTTCATCACTTTCATTCTCAGTTTTAACCATTTTCCTTTTGATTAGCTGGCTAGTCAGTGGTTCTATATGGATTCAATAAGAGGGCTTCTCTGTACGCCCAAGATAACCAGTTGCAGAAGGTCTTATGAACTCATACTTGTCTCCTTTTCCCCACCACACACATTTTCCTTTCTCAGGAAGGGCAAATGGTACGTGCATCTGCCAGGACACTGAAGCCAGGTATCATCCTAGACCCTCCCTCACCCTCCTCACCCACAGCCAAAGTCCTGTTGATGCCACCTCGTTGGCATCTTCAAACTCACCCTACTCTCCCTCCAATCCCCTTTTTTCCTCCCTCCCTGCCTCCTTCCCTCATTTCCTTTCTTTCTTCCTTCTTCCTTCCCTCCTGCCCTTCTGTTTTCCCTTGCTCTCCTCCTTCTGCTTGCAAATATTTACGGAGTCTCCACTAAGTACCAGCTACTCAGCTGACTCTGGAGGCAGCACTAGTAAGAAGAGTTGACATGGTCCCTACCCTCGAGAAGGTTATAGTCTAGCAGAGAAGACTAAACAAGTAAGTAGGTAAACCAAAACAACACACTAATAATTATAAATTGCTATAAGTGCTATGAAAAAAGTAAAGGGGACAGTGAGAGAGTACGTGGAGGGGCTGCTTTGGAGGAAATCAAGGAAGGCTTCCATGAGGAGGTGACATTTAAGCTGAATTCCAAATGATGACAAGGAGTGAGCTGAGAGGAAAGTGGGGGAGAAAGCCTTCCATGGAGAAGGAATGCCACAGAGTAAGGCTTGAAATCCGGCGAGAAGCAAAATCCGGTGGAGTGTGGAGAATGAGGCATCATGGGATGATTGGGGAGGTTAGCAGGGACTTCAGGCCAAGATGAGAGTTTGAATTTTATTACAAAGTCAATAGGATGCTCTTAAAAAAACACCCACTAAGTTTTTAATTTTGAGGTAATTAATAGATTCACATGAACGTGTTTCTTTTACAGACGTAAACTTTCACTTCTCTGGGACAAATCCCCAAGAGTACGATGGCTTGGTCTTACTGTGCTTGTCTCCCTGGTTTTTGGAACCACAAAACTACTTTCCAGAGCGGCTGCCCCAGTTTCTAGTCTCCCCAGCAATACACGAGTGATCCAGTTTCTCCGCATCTTCCCCAGCATTTGGTGTCATTATTTTTTATTTCAGCCACTCTGATGGGTGTCTAGTAACATCTCCTTGTGGCTTTGATCTGCATTTCCCTGATGGCTAGGGATGCAGAGCATCTTTCCATGTGCTTTGTTGCCATCTGTAAGTCTGATGCCCTTTGACAAACGTATCACTCTGCCGGTCCTGACGAGCCCCTCTCCCCAAATAAGACTTGAGTGGAAGGTCTGACCCATGGATTGTGCTCATAAATGCTCCTCAGCGAACGAACTCAGGACTAGAGCAACTAGAGTCTCCGCCTGCAGCTCAGAGCCTGCCGCCAACAGCTCACGTCTCACCCCTGCGCCCTGCTCACCAGCCTGCAGCCGACGGCATCAGGAAGTCCCATCTAGGAAGCTTTTGATGCCCAGAGACTTGCCCTCACTGTATAATTAGGTCTAGCAAAGCTTATGAACGTAGTCCCTGATTATAATCACTTTTTAATTATATTTACTTTTGTCTGTAGAGAGGTGAGATGTATTATTGGCTCTGAGAGGTAACAATTCAAATCTTCATCCAAAGAAGCAGGTGCCCTGAGGAAGATGTGCAGGCAGAACAAAAGAAATTAAAACAGACCCGCAGACACAGAGCTCTGGCTTCCCTACTGTGTCTTGGAATCTGGGGCCCAAAAGTTGAGGGCCTTAACATTTGCTATTCTCTGTGCACCAGGAGGGTGGGAGACTACTAACAGAGGTCAGTTCTTGAATGCTGACTATGTGCTGGGTATTGTGCTAAGTCCTTTTCATATGTATCTCATTTAATCTGGGAGGTAGATGCTGTTAGCATCGTTCCCATTGTGCAGGAAAAATGAAGGAACAGAGAGGGTAAGTGGCTTACCCAAGGTCACACAGCCAAGTAGAGGCAGGGTCAGGATTCAAATTCAGCTCTGTCAGACGTCAAGGCCCTTGTAGGCAACTCTGATGCTGTAGACGACCATGAGTCTGCTTTCCTACAGCTAAATCCCCTGATTAACACCCCAGCCCTCTCTGTTTATCTGTATTAGCTCAGGAAGTATTCCTCCGGACTAGTCTTTTAGCTATCGTTACCTGTATTTTATTGATGAAGAAATATTGGTAGGTGACAAAGCCAGAAGTCGAACCAGGGCTGCCTGACCCCCAAACCCATGCCTAAACCCTTGACCCTTGAACAACACAGGTTCAATCTGTTTAAGTCCCCTTATAAGCGTTTGTTTTTTTTTCCCAGTAAATACATACAGTACTGTAAATGTATTCTCTCTTCCTTAAGATTGTTATTAATACCATTTTCTTTTCTTTAGCTTACTTTATTGTAAGAACACAGTAGATAATACATGTAACATACACATGATGTGTTACTCGACTGTTTATGTTATTGGTAAGGCCTCTGGTCATCAGTAGGCTACTAGTGGTTAAGTTTTGGAGGAGTCCAGAGTTATCTGTGGATTTTCGACTGTGTGGCAGTCAGCGCCCCCAGCCCCTGCATTGTTCAAGGGTCACCAGTAGGTGTTGTGGGAGAGGCAGAGTGGGTGAGTCACATGGTCTGGGCTGTCAAGGACTGGCTAGTCTGGTTTGAACCCTGTGGGGACTGTTGTCTGACACCATGGAGAACTAGCTCCAAGTGAGCTCCCAAAGTGGTGACAAGACTGGCACCCGTGCCCTCAGAATGCACCCCTGTCTGCAGCTGACACACGGGTTGGGGCGTCAGAGCTGTCAACCCAGCCTCTTATTCGAGCAGTGCGTTCCCAGCAAATGGGGTGTGTGTATATAATTATCAGCGATGTAGATCCTGACATTAAAACAAACTGTCTCAAAACCCATCAACGCTGAGGATGGCAGGTTAGGAGGGAGCGGGGGGGGTAGAGCCGCTGTCAGCAATGATTAGGAAAGGCATATAACTCGGCACACTGGGGAACACGCGCAGCAGAGAAATAGAGGAGGCATTTAATAGCGCCGATTATGTTTGTAATTACTTTAACAAACGAAGTGTTCTTGTGCTCGGGTGGTGTTGCTGCAGAAGCCGCCCCCGGTGTTCCCAGGCTGTCTCTGAGTCACCACCGGGATGGGGGCTGGTCTGGGGGAGCCAGAGAGCTTCCAAAGCAGCATAATAGGACTTGCAGATGATGTCTTCGTCCCAGGAATCCTGCCCCCCGCCGCCTATGGGGCGCTCAGGCTATTATTGGTGGTATGGTCAAGATCACAGATGCTGGGGCAACCTAACTGGATTTAAAGCCTGGCTCCCCCATTTTAAAATGTTTCCTTTTCTTTTTCTATCGATTCCAGAAAGGGAAGGGAGGGAGAAAGAGAGGGAGAGAAACACCGATGTGAAAGAGAAACACCGGTCAGCTGCCTCCGGCTCATGCCTGGCCAGGGACCAAACCTGCAACCCAGGCTTGTGCCGTGACTGGGAACAGAACCTGTGACCCTTCTGTGTGCAGGACGATGCCTCACCCACTGAGCCACACCGGTCAGGGCCTGGCTCCACCACTTATTGCTGAGTAATCTCGGATGACACAACTGTAATGGGTTGAATTGTGTCTTCCCCCAAACTCATACATTGAAGTCCTAACCCTCAGTTTCTCAGAACATGACCGTATTTGGAAATGGGGTCATTGCAGATGTAATTAGTTAAGATGTGGTCATGCGGGAGTCTGGTGAGCTCCTAATTCAATGTGACTAGTGTCTTTATCAAGAGAAGCAGTTTGGAGATGGCCACTCACATGGCCAGACGCCATAGGAAGATGAAGGCAGAGATTAGAGCAATGTTTCTACCAGCCAGGGAACATCAAAGACCGCCAGCCACCCTACTGGAAGCTCAGGGAGAGGCATAGAATGGATTGTCCCTCCAAGACCTCAGAAGGAACCAGTCCTGCTGACACCTTGACCTCGGACATCTGGCCTCCAGAAATGTGAAACAATATTTCTGTTGTTGTAAGTCACTCAATTGGGGGACCTTGGTCACAGCAGCCCTAGGACATCCATACAACTTTACTTCTCTCTGCCTCTGTTTTCTCTTTTGTCAAGATAATGCCTGCATCTCTTCTATATCTATGCCTGTGGCCAGTGTTGTAAGGATTAAATGCAATTTAAGTAAAACATTTTCAACCATCCCTGCTATAGGATGAGCTATAAGCAGTTAGTTTTACTGTTGAAAACGCTTGTGGAAGGAGGTGCTTTGAATGGCAATTAGGAGAGGGAAACCAACCTGGATCGGATGCCTATGATTGAATGGCAGCCTTTCTGGGCCCCAGAGACCCCTTGCTTTATTTGTACTCACAGCGTGAAGGCATTTCAATCCCATTTTTCAGACAAGAAAATCGAGCCTCAAAGAAATGAAAGGACATGTTACCCAGGGTCTCCCAGTTGCAAGTAGTGGATGAAAGAGTTGAATCGTGTGCATCTCACTTGAAAGACAATAGCTGCACCCTCCACAGGCTAGCTGTCCCCAGGGGCATCAACATTGAATACAACCCTTAGTGCTCTTGGGATGGGGGAAGTGGGAAGTAACAAAGGGAACAGGCAGCACAGACTGTGAGAAGTCACTGGGGCTGGGGGCAGGTCGGGCTCAGGGTTCAGGGCCATTACCTCCTGGCTATCTGACCAGGGCCAAGCTGCTTCCCCTTTCCTTGAGCCTTAATTTTACCATCTGTGAAACGGCAATGATAATGGCTATGTTGAGGGTGTACAGTGAAGGAAGACCACATGCAGCACTGCAGATGAAGCTCCTGATGGATAAACCCACTAAACCTTATTACTGGTACAGTAATGCAGCTGTGAGGAAGATGAAGAGAGAACTAGCTGAGCCGAGGCGAGAGCAGGGGCAAGCACCGTGCGTGGTAAGTGAGCGATATGAGAGGAGAAGGGAGGCTGTGTGTGCACATGTGTGTTTGTGTGTGCATGCACATGCCTGTACATGGCAGGCGGAGTGTTCACTAGATGAGACTTGGGTGCTCATGCAAATACACACACACACACACACACACACACACACGTGTGTGTGTTTCTCATCAGTCATTTCAAATGCCCAGGAGGACACTCTGACTCAGCCAACTGTTTTTTTTTTGGTTTTTTTTTGCAGCTAGGGAGATGACCCCAGTTCTCAACCCAGACCACGGGGAGATGCCTCAAGCAGAAAATAAAGACCAGATCTGTACTGTCCTTGTGATTAAAAATAGGTAACATGTGTAAAGCCCTTACTCTGCCCCAGGGGCTGTGTAAGCGATCCTCAGGATCATCTTGTTGAGCCCTCTGCAGGCTCCCCATGGATGGGCAGGAGAAGTCCTTGCCTCACTTCATTTTAACCTCTAGACATGCTCCGTGAGATTAGATCTACATCCTGAAATCTGCCGGCTTCCGGAGAAGCTCATTACTTATGGCCCTACAACCGTGTTTACTTGGGGCTTATATCCCCTTTAAAGAGACTCCATACAGCCTATGCCCTTGCTACAAAGTTCATGCAGACGCTGGGCCTCTTCCAGCTCTCCAGCAAATGCGGCAGCATCCTAAATCCATGGCCGCATCTGGGAGGAGAAGCCTGAGCCCGGGCAACCTCTCCACCCTCCTCTCCAGTAATCCAGGAAGTCTGTTTCCCTGCATCAGCAGACCAGCCCTAGGAGAACAGTAACTCTGTTTTACATAGCAAATGATTAAGATTCACTGTCATTATCATTGTTATTGAAGAACGTCTCTGGAAGCAGCATTCTAGTGGCACGGACAGGTGTGTAGACACAGGTCACGGGTTTGGGAGCTGCAGCCAAAGTTCAGACCATGAGTGACCAAACCTGGTTCAGCGATGCCACTGGAGGAACAGAATGTGGAGGGCTGACTGGTGAGCATCATTTAAATAGAAGATTAAATAAGCTAACATCTAGGGGAGGGTTTTGTAAACTGTACACATCTGAGTATAATTACAATTAGGGCTATTTTCATCAATTTTATTTCTGGGCCTGTCAGCTTTGGTTCTCTAGAGAGAAGATGCCATTTAATTCTCCCAGATCAAATATTTAACAAACACAGCACTGAATAAACCCTGCCTTGCTTATTTAGCATGCACTCAGTATTTTTAGTTGCCAAGTATGGCTCCAGAGATTTACAACCTTGGCTGACATGATTCTCTGCCTGAGTTTGCTTATCTATAAGGAAGACTGTACATACAGTGTCATGGTCAAAAACACAAGACCTGCAGCCCCACTGCCTGGGTTTGAATCTAGGCTCTGCCCTTGGGCAAGCTACTCAGTCTCTTTCTATCCCCGGCAGTAAAATGAAAAGAATCATAGAATTATGGAGCTGTTGTCAAGTATGATGTGCTGGTAGAGGAGGGTCTATAATGTGAGCACATTCATCACCACCATCATCACCATCAATATCATCATCACCACCATCACCACCATCATCACCACCATCACCACCATCACCATCACCACCATCATCATCTCCATCACCACCATCATCACCATCACCACCATCATCATCTCCATCATCATCATCATCATCACCACTATCACCATCTCCATCACCACCATCATCACCATCACCACCATCACCACCATCATCATCTCCATCATCATCACCATCACCACCATCATCGCCACCATCATCATCACCATCACCACCACCATCATCACCACCATCACCATCACCATCACCACCATCATCACCATCATCATCATCACCATTAATGCCACTCTTCTCAGTATTTCACATGGCTATGCAAACATGTAGTTATTTTTTACCAGAATATATTATACATGTTCACTATATAATGAGTTTACTATTGTCCTTGTGCACTAATAAATGTTGTTAAATGTTTCAGTTTTAATTTCTAATATGACCATTTTTATTGCTATAACCCATACACACAAAGTTCTTTGGGGGTCCTCAGTTAATGTGAAGAGCTTTACTCAGCCCTGAAACCAAGAAGACTGAGAAACAAGGTAGAGCCTGGACAGTTACAATGTGACAGGCGTGGATGCCCGAGGAGTTCCTCTCGGGTACCTGGGAGCAGACTGCAGCGTCTGGCCCAGTCCTGGCCAGATGAGGCTTCCATGATCACAGCAGAGGGGGCCGGACATTGGGGGGCAGGTCTGACACCGCCCCCCCAACCAGCACCTCCAAACCTGTGATGTGCCGACTGCCCTCCAGAGCCTCAGACTGAGCCTGATGGCTACGGCACCACCCCTGGGATCAGGACGAAGTGCTTGGCTCGGGTCTGCGTGCTTGTCTGTGCCAGGAGTTGCTTTATTATTTCTTTACTTTGACCCCAAAGAGCACCATCCTGCCAATTAAAGCAGCCTCCGTTCTAAAGCCCTCTGGAGAGGGCACACACGCAGTTACTACTCTACAGGCTGAGGCTGGTCCCTGGTCCTGATGATGTCCTTTTGGGAGAAGAGCAGAAACAAAGTGTTCTAAGTATGCACTAGGTGTAAGGCGGGGCATCCTGACATTTTCACATGTGATTAGAAATACAGGTGTCAGAATGAATTCTGGCATGCCATGTCTTAGCTGTGTGACCTTGGGCAAGTTGCTCTACCTCTCTGGTCCCCAGTGTCTACTGCTGTACAAGGGACATTAATTATCACACTGACCTTTGTAGAACTGAAAAGTTCTACATGAGGATGCAGCGAGAATTCTATCTCAGGGTGCATATTAACTAAGCATCTCTAATCAGCACCGGAGACTATCACTAGAATAGACATCACTACCGCCTTAGTACACTTCCCAACATCCCACAGGTAAAGGAAGAGGAGCCCAAGGCCCGGAGAGATGAAATTAGTGTCCAAGGCCACATAGCCATGAAGTGGCGGAGCCAGGATTTGAACCGAGTTCTGTCCAAGCCCTAAGCATTCAGTCCCATCCGTGGCTCTGACTGGGATGGGGTGGGCGGAATCCAGCTTCTGAGAGGACAGTCTGCCTGCTGACCCCTGCTGTCTCCATCCAGGATCTCATTTTCCCTCTTTCCACCTTGAGGTGAGTTGCTGATATTTGATAGGAAACCCGAGGAACAAAGACGTGAAACACAGGACTTGTGTGATTGTTTTGTTGCCCCTGCTCCTTTCTGTCCCCAAACAGTGACTGGAGCAGCAGTGCTATTACACACAGACCCACAGATATTTCCAGTCATTCACCTCCCCCCTCCAAGGACAGCAGTTGTAAGAACAAGGGCTTAGGAAAGCGATCTGATTCGCACTGAATGAAGGGATGGTATCGGAACCAGGAGTGGGAGGAGAGGAGAGTGGCGGGAGAATGAGAAATGAGGCCTTGGAGGGAGCATGAAATTAATATTTCTAAAGTTGAGCTGCTGAATTAAGAAATCGGGAAGCTGAAACTGCCCCAATTAGGCTGTCAAATGGAGGGAACAGAGACAGGACACTTACCTTGAACATCGGCAAGCTAGTGGAAAATGTAGCGCCTTCCAGATCATGGGCTTCTGCCTATTAGAGAGAAAAAGGTGGCTTTATCTCCTTCAGAAGTGGGGGGAGGGACAGAAATACAGAGAGAGAGAGAGAGAGAGAGAGAGAGAGAGAGAGAGAGACATGTAGAGGGACAGACACAGAGACAGAGATAGACACGGGGGAAGGAAAAGAGACAGGGGTGGCAAAGGTGGATTTAGTCAATGAACGACCCAGCTTCATTCAGAGGTGTCAGTGGGTCTCCAAGCTTTCCCTGTCTGTCCCAGTGCCCTTTCCCCCCTGCCCATCCAAGCCCTCCAAGTAAGAAGACCCAGGGACCACTGCCCTTGTGGAGGCTGTGACCCCTGACACCTGGTTGGGACACTCTGTCTAGGTGTCCTGTCTCTATTGATGGGCTGGGCTCCTGCCTGGGGAAGTGAACTGACTTCCTCACCACCTGCAGGAAGGGGGGTAGTGACAGCATGGATGAAGGGTCAGAAGGCCCATGGCCAGACCTGGCTCTGCTGGGACATGCTGTGTGATCTTGGGCAAACTTACTCAACTACTCGGGGCCTCGGTTTTCCCACCTGTGAAAGGGGAAGAATCACTCCTGCTTTTCTTACCCCCCAGCACCGGTGTGGGACTTCAGTGAGATCATGGTTCTGAACAGGCTTTGGAAAGTTTTATTAAAATGTGTGCAAGAGTGAGACACCCTGGTTTTTTGTGTGCATGGCGGGGCTGAGGGGGTGCCCAGGCTCACCGTGTTGCATGGGAGGAGTCGGTCTGGGCAGAAAATAAAATCCTCGTGTTTTCAGGGTGTGGCAAGAAATGTTCGGCGAACTTCTGTCTTGTTCTACTCCAGAGAGAAACCCCTTATAACAGGCCATGGAACGCAACAGCAGGAAGAACGGTAAGGATGAGAGAATAATAATGGTCATTAGAAAAGGAAAAACAAAGTCACTTGGATCAACTAGAATAATGTGCCTCAGGGGGTTGGGGGACACTGTAACTGCCTTCTCTGGCGTGAACCTCCTGGCCTAATCCACCGCCTCCAGAGCGGGCCCACGGCTGCCTGGTAATCCCTTGTGGAGACGGTTTATGAAAGAGACCTCCCAGTTCCTTCACCTGCGGCCCTTCCTCTCTTTCTGTCTTGCAGTGGCATCTGGAAGGAAATGGCTCACTAGGCCCCTCCTCGGCCCGTTTTCAGTATAAGCATCCCTCCCCCCGCTGGTCAGAAACACGTGGAAGAAACCACACTCTTCCATGCCAGGAGCCTGTCTCCCTCCCCCTGGGCCTGAGGGCAGCAACTCCATAATTGTGTCCCACATCAAGGGGGCTGGCAGGAAGCGGATTCTTCTGGACATTTCCTTCCTCCTGGCCTCAAATTTGCCAGAAACAGGAAGTGAAATTGCTTCATGAGCAAGAATCTTCTAGATTAAATAGCTAAATTGCAGTCAGCCGGGATCCAGGAGCCCCGCAGACCCTGCAGGCGCACCCAGCAACAGTGCTCCCAGCTGGGGGCTCTCTCAAGCTCAGTCCTCACACCCGGTCTGGCAGGTGAGTTTTGTCAACGCCCCAGCTTGACACATGGGCGGCGTTTGGAAGTGTCATCGGGACAGGGAAGGTGAGAGACGAGGCTGTAGCCCTGTCCGTGGGACTCTAACAATCCCTGAGTCTAGTGAGCCAGGGAGGAAGTGGGCGTGGACATGTCTTGCTGCCTACAGGAAGTTAAAATATATATATATAAAAAAGATGACTACCATAGGCTCATTTATTAAGGGCCTCTGAGCGGTTCCGAGCTTGCCCAGAGAAATGACTGGAGTTGGGTTTGAAGCCTCTGCCCACAGAGGTGATAAAGGGGAGGAAGCCACAGTGGTTTCAAAGCTGCATTTTTCTACTACTTTTTCTGCTCCTAATTCTACCTAATTCACACTATGGTGTTAATGACTGATGGAGCCCTTCTGTCATTCTTAGAAAGGTAGCCATCATGGTAGAACTCTGCTCACTGTAACAGTATGTGGGGAGACATCTGGGAGTACGGGAGCCACTTGCCCCATGCCATGTCAGATGTCCACCTCCACACTTGACAGCTTACATTTATTCCTAAGGGGCAAGGCGCATCCTCACTGGTCACAGAAAGTGGCGCTGCCCACCACTTCCTGTTTGTTTTCGGGCAAGAGAGAGTTCTCCACTCCGTCCTAGGGGAACAGCTCGGCAGTTCCCTGCCACCCATCTGTCCCCAGGTTCAAGGCTCTCCCCTGGCACAGGAACTAACTTGATAATAAATGCAAAGCAATGCTGTCTTGTTCTATTTTCTTGTGCTTTCTGCATGAGAAAAGGATGCATTGTGCACTTGATTTGAATTCTGTGACCTTTACAAACACACGCCTGCATATGTTGTTGTGCTGCAGAGGGAAAATGTGAAAACCCACGTGACGCAGGAGGAAATGCAAGGCCCTCGGAGTTTCCCTTGGTTCTGGCTCCTGACGCCTGCGCAAGGACAGAGTGGTGGTCGGTGCGACACGGGGGTTTCCAGGAGCCTCCACTTACTTTCCCATCTCAAAAATGGGGAGAATAACAGGACCCCGAGGAAACGATATGAAGAGGAAACCAGCAAATACAGCTCCAGTGCCCGGCACAGTGCCTCACACACAATAAGCACGTATAACGAAGCCTCAGGGGAAGTGGCGTGCAGTGCAGAATGGTGAACGGTGGCCTGCAGGCCAAGTAAAGTAAATCAGATTTCACTGCAAAACAGCCACGCCCATGCACCTGGGCATTCAGAGTGGCTGCCATAGATAGACTAGCTGCTGAAAATAAACTGGCTATGTGGCCCACTGCGGGAAAAGCTTGATGACCTCTGACCTGGTGGAATCAGACAGAGCTGGGTTTGTGGTTATGGAACAGGTTGCTTCGCTTCTCCAAGCCTCAGTTTTCCCATCTCTAAAATGGGGATAATATTATAATTGAAACTTCTTATAAGGATGTCATGAGGAGTAGACAGTACAGGGCCTGGCACCTAATAAGGACTTAATTATTATTTCCCTTTCTCCTCATGCCTGCAGGGTTCTAGGGCGGATATCCCCCAGTGCCCCTTCCCACCTGGGGTCCTGGCTTTCCTGGCCGACCCTCCACTGCCCACAGCAGAGTTGGGAGCCCGGAGCTGCTGTGTGAAATTCAGGTCATGGGTTGAAATTCACTGCTCATTTTCCAGCAGGTCATGCCTTCCCACAGGCTTCCAACATGCCCAGCAAAACGGAAACCAGAGAGACGGAATGCTTTTATCAAAGGAGCAGCTCTAGAGGAGCTGGGAGGCTATGAAGCCTCAGGAAGGCAAATCAAAGGCAGACTTTGAGGAAACCCTTTGTGAAGCAAAAAAAAAAAAAAAAATCCATCATGCTTGCAAGAGCGCGACTGACTCAATGGAAGGTAATTTAGTCGGAACACAGAGAGGCTGCGTCTGTTCCTGTCTCGGTGCTGAAAACGCACACCCCAAAGGGAAGTCGGACAAATACCCAGGCAATCTGTTTGTCAGATAATTGGCATAAAAATGTTGCTTTTCCCCTCACCTCTTGAATTATTTGAGTGCTCTGAGACAAATCTTCCATCCTCAAATTTTATGTGGCAACACAATCGCAGAGAGGTTCTTTATTCTGTATTTTTCATCTATCTCTTTATCCATCCATCCATCCATCCATCCTCTAGCCATCTGAATATATATTAGATAGATATTAGATTCTATCTACCTATCTCTATCTGAATGTATATCAGATATACATTAGATCCTATCTATTCTTTCCCTTTCTAGCTCTCTAACTAGCTATCTATTTAAGTATATGTCATAGGTGTATGTATACATGATCCTATATTTTTATTTCTTCCACCTAATATCTACTTAGAGAATCTAGTATGTATATATAAGAGAATTTAATGTGTATCGTAGAGAGTGAGAGAGAGAGAATCTATGTACCAGGACCTGTGCTAGGCTCTGGCAATTTAGCGATATACAAGACAAATGGGACCAGACAAAGGTGACCTGGCCTTAGGGAACCAGCATCTAGCTGCTAAGTGCTGGGTTGGAGAAAAACCCTGGGGGAGGGGAGGAGCTTGGGAGCCAAGGGGAGGCCCCAGTCAGCCTGAAGTGTGGGCAGAAATGGCTGTGGCTAGGGAAGGACCACGGGAGAAAGGCAACATTGAACAAAGAACGTTGGACTAAAATTTGGAGGTCAACAAGTATGCTCTCTGTCACTCTCTCCTTATGTGACAGTGGGCATGTCAGTCTCCCTCATGACCTGAGCAGCCTCATGCCTGAAATCGACTCAGCATTTATCAGAGAACACGTGTTCTTCAAGACATTCTGCATAAGAAGAGTTCCCTGGTCAACCAGGGGTGAGATACCCACGTGGGGTCTTCTTCTTTTGAGAATGCAGACTGAATTTTAAGGCACACTGAAGGCTCTGACAAGTCCTGCAGTAAAACAGAATTGCATTTAACTCCATTTCCAAAGCTCCTGTGATAATACATGTTTTGAAGTAGACTCTCACTGTTTTAGAGTTCCATAGGATGCATTCTGCAAGTGCAGAAACATAACTGTGTGCATACTACTTTAAATTTTACATGTTCATAACGTCCTACTTGATTCTCACAGAAAGCCTGAGAAAGTGACACGACTTCTCCTCCGTCCCTCCTTTCCTTCTTTCCTTTCTCCTTTCCTTCTTCCCTTCCTTCCCTCCCTCACTGATTGTTTGAAAGCCTACCAGTACCAGAATTCAAAAATTACAAAACGTAAGAGAATGGAGATCTAGAGAGAAGTGATCTGCCCAAGATCACCAAGAGCTGGAGTTAGAAACCAGGTTCTGTAGCCCAGGGGAAACTCTGAAAAGCAGCAAGCCAAAGCCAGAGCTTTCTGTCTTACCTTCTTATCAAATAAAGAGTCCCACACTGAAGCCATCCAGAAGCCAGGGAGGCAGCATAAATAACCCTAACGGGCTAGGTGTGGGGCAGTAGGGGGTGGTGGGAACTGAGGCAAAGTGGAGAATTGAGCCCTTTCGGGAAGGGCGGCCCTGACTCATCTCCAGCTGATGCTTATTTTATGGAAATCCAGGCCTGGTGTTGCCAGATCTGATTTTTCATGGGGAGCTCTACATCTCGATTTTTATGCAAAACCTCCTGATAATAATTGGCCACAAGTTTAATAGTCCTGACAGCCTCAAAATATGCTGATGGGTTGGATTTGACTGAGAGTCCACATGTTACAAATCCGTCCCTCCAGTGAATATGCTACCATCACAGCGCTGGGTCCCCCTGATCGCACCGGCTAATTTACATATCTCCCTCCCCCTGAATTGGGCTGTCACCCCCTTGAGGAGAAGGACTGTGGCCTAATCATCTTTGCATGTCCCTGTGCCCACCCCAGGGCTGGCATGAGGAAGAGGCATGGCACATGTTTAGTGAGTGAATGCTTACATTCCCACCCTCTCCAGCAGCTGAAAAATAAATATATAACAGCTTTTAATGAAAAAGAAACAGGATGAACTATGCATGAGACTCCTAGTTTTTGACAGGAGGCAGTGTGTTAAGGAGAAAGACTTTCAAATTATGTTCGCCAGCAATGCTCCCAAAAGACGAGAAAAGTTTTCTGGGCATGCGGCGAAGTCTTGTTCTCGGTTCTGCCTTGCAACCAGTGCTCGTGGTGTTTGGATAGTTCGCAAAGAACAAGAGAGATGCTTATTAAAATAGGTTAGCACCCTTGTCAGCTATAGAGACTCGGGGATATGGAATCCAAATATCCCTCGGCTGACCTCGCCGCCATCATGTGGACAGTTACTCCCTAGGAGCGTCTTTTCTCACAATTAACAACGCAAGAATCCTAATTGCAAACCACCTCCAATGAGAGATATAATGTCGGCGCCTGAAGGTTTAATCACGGGCTTCAAAATCAGGCCCGTGTTCATCGGAGTCCCTGCTTTGGCACAATGGCCAAGGTGATCTTGAGCCAAAGACTGAACCTCTCTGGATCTCTGTTTCCTCGTTTCAAAAATGTGGATAACACGGTCTACCTTGTAGCTTTGTTCCTGATGGTCGGGAGTGGCGTATGTGAAAGGCCTGTTGTAAGATAGATCTGAATAAATGACAGCCACCATCATTTGAGAAGAGGGTTTCCAAGGTTCCCTTAAGCAGCAGGAGTCCTTTTCCAAGGAAGTCATACCTGGAACCCTGACTTGAAAAATAGGGCAAATGAGAGAGGCTCAGGTAGGCTGCAGGGACCCAAGCTCCCCTGCTCCCCAGCTTAGCTCCCCACACCCTTGGGGGAAAACTCTGCAGACCTCTGGGAGACTAAGAAACACGGTCCAAAAGCCAGGCACCTCTTTCCCAAATGTGAAGACTGAGTTCCAGATGGGGTGTGACTTCCTCAGACACATGGTGGGTCTTCAAAGGAACTTGGACTTGGGGCCAGGAAACTGGGTTCCTAGGCTGGTCGGTGCTAAGAGATGGACAGAGTCAAGATGAAAAGCAATGGCTCTGGGGTCCCTTCAGTCTGGTTCATATCCTGGACCCATCCCCACTGCCGGTGTCACAATGAGTGAGTCACCTCCCCTCTGGAAACTCAGTTTTGTCCTCTGTAAAACGGAGGCAATGGTGACTACCTACCTTGCAGAGCCATAATGACAAACAAATAAGAGAAGACACAGAAAGGCCCCAAGCAAGGTCTTGGCACATAGCTGACAGTATACTAAAAACTCGTAATAGAAACCTGTGTGACCATATTATCAGTGTCTTGTGCCTGTATAGAAATTCACAGCACACACAGGGCTCTAATAGTCATTTTATCTTCAAAGCCACCAATGAGGTGGTGATTATTCCTCCCATTATACAGGGGGGTGGGGGAAAGATCCAAGAGATGTAGTCATTTGCCCAAGATCACATGGGTGGTGGAACGGTGGAGGTAGGATGTGGATTTACCTTCTAGAAAGGGTCTACTGACCTGACTCTCTGCCCTGTTACCTCACAGCCACAGTCTCATGGGGCTAAATAGATGTGCTTTGCACAAAAACATCCAGGATCACAAATGGCTAATACATGGCACGAGTACCACTGCTCTCCACGTCCGCGGCCATGGCAGACATCGCTAATCAATCCCCACAATCTCCCATTGAGCCTTAAAGTCCTTCCTTGCACAGGGCAGCCGTCTACAACAGGTTGGAGTTGGCTCCAGGAACGGCAACTCCTTGCTCATAGCCCCCCCTTGCCCTCGCCCCCCAGGCTCCTGCCCTGGGCAGTCCTGAGCCAGGAACCAGGTTGCTATACCTCACTGAGCACACACAGAGCTCCATGCTGGTTGGGTCACTGAGATCTCTTCCCTTGTCCTCTGGCTCTCTGCCCAGGGACACCCGAGAAAAGGAACAGCTATTACAGAAAGAGATATTTGTGCTTAAAAAATCCTTTATCTGGGTGGTGAATCACATAATTAGGAGCCCTTCCCAATAAGATGGAACACTCCCACCTGGACCAGTGGCCATTGTCCTCACTGTCCCCACCTCACAGCTGAATTAGCTCCCTGTGCACTGCCCGTCCCCTGCAGTTTTCTTGCACATGAATTACAGTAGATGCTGATGAGAGTCTGTCTGTCCCAAACAGGTCCCTTTCCAGGGCAGGAGGAGACAGAGCATCACTCATGACCCCTCGACTACCCGGCTGTATGTTTCAAAGATGCACGGGGTTGAGGGGTAGCAGAGAACAGCCTCAGACACCCAGGGCTGGTTTTGTGGTGGTTGTTCCCACTTCCTCCTTATCCGATGCTCACAGTACACAGCAAACCTAACAGTCACTTTAAAATCGAAATGCATGCACCTCACTCCACAATTATGGACTTGTCACGGAGCTGACATTTTATCATATTTCTGAAAATGACAAACACCTCCCCCGACTTCCCCTCAAGGTGTCTAGGTGTGTTAACGTGGGTGTGTGTGTGCGTGTGTGTGTGAGAGAGACCGGCTGTTGTTAGAATCCCCTCCCTCACACTCGACTGGCAGAACCTCTACCAAGGTTAAATCCAAGTACTGGCCTTTTCCACACCTGTGAGTACGTAGGCCCACCTGGGTGGAGCCCTTTCTCACTTGCAATTCACACTCGCTAACCTCACAAGGCCATGGAACTTCCTTGGTACCAACTGCTAGACAGTTCTTGTGATTCATCCTTCATCCTTCAGCCCTCCAGCTCCTCCCCCTCGGTCTCCATTAATGTCCTTGCTTCCTTTCCCCTAAGGAAACGGGAAGAGATGTTCCCCATGCTGTGGTCCTGCCACCACCACGTCCACCAATCTTCCCCAGGTGACCCCGGGCACCTGTGCACAAGCCCCCTTCCAGGGCCCACGGAGGCCCCGTCCCGTCCCGGCTTCCAGCCCCTCCACTGGGGCCCCAGGCTCTGCCGCTTGCACCTAATCACACACAGCACCCTGGAAGCCGACCCCTTTCTATTCTGTATCATCAGCTTTTCTCTGTCTACTGGGTCATTCCCATCAGCAAGCCAGAAGCGTCCTTCTTAAACAAAAATAACAACAACAGAAACGTCCCTTGACCTCACATCCCACTCCAGCCGCCATCTGGTCCATTCAGAGGAAACATTAGAGCTGTCCAGATTCCTCATATTTTTCCCATTCTCTCCTGAGTGCACATCAGCCAGGCTGCGCTGAGATGATGCCTGGCAGGGTCACCGATGACCCTCGTGTCACCACATCCAATGGGCCATCCTTAGTGTTCGTTCTGCCTGACCTGTTGGCAGTAGTGGCCACAACTGACTACCGAGATGCTTTCATCTTCAGATGCTTTCTGGGCTTGTTCTGCAGGACAAACAGGCTCCTGGGTTTCCTCATCCCAGCTCAGCTTCTCCTTCCTCGTGGTTCCCTGGTTCTGCCTCGTCACCTGCCCTCTCCACACCGGGGCATCTTGAGACTCAGGACTCTCCCCTGTCCACATCCGCTCCCACAGGTCTCACCCAGCCTCTGAGCTTTGTATACAAGCTGTGCTCTGACAACCCTGCCTGAAGCACCTGTCTCCAGCCCCAGTCCCTGCAAACACAGACTGCCCTGCCCAGCATCTTCACCTGGACTTCCATAGGCACCTTCCCCTGGATGTCCACAGGCACCCAGCCTAAGGTGTCCACCCTCCCCACAGCTGTGTTTCCCACCCCTCACACATGGCAACTCCAGCCGCTTGGAGTCCATTTCATTGCTTCCTTTTCTCCACTTCCCACTTATCATCTGTCAAGAAATCTGACCTTACAAATAACCCGGAATCTGACGACTCCTTAAATTATGCACTGTTACTGTTCTGGCCCAAGTCACCATGACATCTCCTCTGAATTATTGTAGTCGCCTCCCCATGGTCCCCCTTGCCTCCAGCCTTGTCCCCACAATCCACTCTCCACACAACAGCCAGAAGGATCCTCTTCAAACAAAATCAAATCAAGTCACTTCTCCACTCAATATTCTTCAGTGGTTCCCTATCTCATTTGGATGCTGAGGTACCATATCCGTTACAGGATTTCTTGTATACAGCCTCTTGTGACCTGTGCTTGCCACAAAGCATGCTGGGCAAATTCCTGGAACATCAGACTGCTCCAATGAAATGTGATAGCCTGGGCAATAAAAATCTTAACCCAGATATATTGCATTTCTAGGGCTGAGAATCTTCTGTTCTTCTTTAGGCATTTTGCTCTGAAGAAGCACTTGAGAAGCAAGCCAAGCTCCTTCAATTCCGAGGAAGGCAACTGTCGGGAAGCATAGGGTAAAATGTAAAAGTCTTCCTCTTCATGCTCATTCTGCCAGCAATCTTAAGGAGGGCAACGTGCTACCCTCTTATCTTCATCTGCGGATGGATGTAAAACACGCTGCTTGGGGCATGATAAATGGGGAAAGCTGCTGAGCAGATCAGTTCCTCTCCAGAAGGTTGAAGCCTCTTTGATGACGGCATATACATCATCCCGAAATCTGCAGAAAAGACTAGATTTCAGCGGGGCGGGGGTGAAGGAAGGTGCAGATCCTTTTCTATAATTAATTCCATTTAATCTTTTAAAAATTTTATTGCTAAACACATCATACACACAAAATGGTGAAAAATCTATATAGACAGTTAAAGAAAAACAACAGTTTTGAAAATCTGTGTACTCACCACTTGGCTCATAAAACAGAACATTATTAATAATTTAGAAGCTCATAGAAGAAATCACCACTCTGAATTTTTGTTTTAATCATCTCCTGGCTTTTCTTTATAGTTCTGCCATCAGGTAAAGGTCCATAAATAATGATAATAATGACCGTGGTAATAACGCAGCACAGACAAAAGTAATAATAGAAGCTAATATTTACATAGTGTTCACGCTGTGCCAGGCACTCTTCCAAGCACTTCACACACATTAATTCTTTTACTCCTCACAACGACCCTTGGAGGTGGGGACCGTGGCCGTCTTCAATGTCCTGCAGGTGAAGAAACGGAGGCACAGAGAGGCTGAGCAACTCACTAGTGACCCTCAGCGAGAAGGGAATGCTCACTCCTCAATCTCTTTTGGCTCCAGAGTTCATTAACGGCTCTGCTATTCTGTCTCTTCACAGAGTATTTCCTTTTGCTTGTCTTTGAACGTTACATACGTGGTCTCACGTGCTGTGAATTTTTTTGGGGTGTATTTCTTTGGCTCCATATGAACTCTCAGAGCTTCACAAACACGAATGCATGTAGCCGTGGTTTATTCATTTTCACGGCTGCATTGTATTCCATTACATCCAGTCTTCTGTTGATGAAGGCTTGGGTTGTTTCTAGTTTTTTCACAGAGCTCTCACCACCACGTAGAATATGATCTTCTTGGTTTTATAAAGGAGGGAATTGAGGCTCCGGGAAGAGAGGTCTTCCCGTGTCAGAGCCAGTGACTGCAGAGAAAGGCTTCCAATCTGGAATCGACTGATTTCCAAGCTCTCACTTGTTCTTGTTGTTGTTCTGTGTTTAGACTTCAATCGCTGAGCACAGACTTTTCCATTGGAGTCTCTGGTGACATTTTAACCCCATGGGGAAATAGCTCTAACATCTCCCTTCTCTTCCTCCTGGGAGAAGCCACACTCACTCTCTCAGACACACAACGTAAACGGCAAGCCCTGGTTCAGTTGTGTGGATAGAGAGGTGAATAGGGCATTCCTGACCTTGCCGTTGCCCCGACTGTGGGAGAGGAGGCAGGACTTCCCACCAACAGGACGACAAAATGTGCCTTAGGTCTCGTAGGAGATAGAAATCCAAAGGGATCTAGAACCACACACACACACACACACACGCACGCGCAAAGTGAAATCAGGGAAAGCTTCCTGAGGAGGAAACACTTAAGATGCGCCTTGAAGACTGAATAGGAGTTATCCTGTTAGATGAGGGAGCACATTTCTAATGGAGGGACAGGCCAGGTCAAGCCCTTGAGGCAGGAAAGCCATGGCACGTTCAGAGAGCAGGGAGAAGTTTGAGGGGGCTTGAATGTAGACTGTGGGAGAAAAGGGAATGAGGACAGGAAAGCCTGATGGTGAGTGGCCTCGGATGCCAAGCTAAGGGGTTTGGGTATGTGCCTATGGGCAACTGAGGGGTTGACACTGAGGTTTCAAGGCATGAGGGTATAATGATAGAATTGCTGTTTTGAGTCCAGTACAGCGGTTGGTCTTGGGAGACAGGCATGAAGCTTCTTTCTTGAGGGAAGGAAAGTCAGAGAACCCATTCTGGGAAGTGCTGGGGCTCCACAAGGGGGTTCGCAATCCATATTTATACCTTATCCTTTCCTTCACAGTAACGCTGATCTTCCACGTGCTCAGCTCCTACTGCATTAGCTGTATGAGCCGGGGGGAATAATTTAAACTCTCTGTGTTGTGAATTCCTCATCTACAAAATGAGCATAATAAAATCTAATAATGTAAGGTAATTTTATGACAATTAAATAAACTCATACATGGAAAATAGTTAGAACAATGCCAGGTACATTATCTTCAATATTATTGGAGGTTTAATGTGATGATGATGATGATGATTTTTTAAGGTGCAAAACCAGACTTTGAAATACTTAATGATACTGAAACATTTAAAAAGATTTTATTTGTTTATTTTTAGAGAGGGAATGAGAAGGAGAAAGAGAGGGGGAGAAACAGCAATGTTGGTTGCTTCTCACGCGCCCCCTACTGGGGACCTGGTCTGCAACCCAGGCAGGTGCCCTGACTGGGAATCGAACCGGTGACCCTTCGGTTCACAGGCTGATGCTCAACCACTGAGCCACACCAGCCAGGGCATGATACTGAAACTTTTTAATATCTCTGTGGAGTAGGTAGCACAGCACCCTCCTCCACAGGCAGATTAGACATCTGGGAGATTAAGACCAATGTTACCAGAATCAACACTAGACTTGTAACCTCAACCCAGGTCTTCTTATGGGTCTCCAGCCATGACCTCTCACACTCACTCCCAGACCAAGACGTCATCCCGTGCCTTACCTAGAACGAGGCCGTTCTTAGAAATGGTCAGCTATTTGGGCTCTGCAAGAGCTCAGTCAGTACCTTGGACAGTGACCGACGTTCTTAAAGAATCCAGTGCCTCAGTAGAGGAGCACCATCCCCGCCATGTTCATTCTAGCACGAACGCCATCAGTCTTGCAAGGAACTAAATAGCACCTTTGGGGGAGACTGCAGCAGCTTCCTTACTCACTTTATAACTCCATAAGCCACCCTTCTCAACCCTGAGCTCTTATTGTTTATCTTCAGGGCTAATTCTTTGCTCTAACCATGGTGGGTGGCATGTGCCCAGTTCCCAAACAGTTCATTAAGGTCAAAACTCATTTCCACAAGAAACAGAAGTAAGACGAAGGCAACAGAGTGTGCTGTATCTGTCATTATTCAGGAAACAGGACTGTGTGTGAGGTGAGAAAATAAGGAGGGAGTGAAAACGACAGAGCATGTTGGCAAACTCTGGTAGACCATTAGGGTTACAACTCCAAAGATTCCACTTGTTGGAATTTCTAGGCCCCGAAATGAAAAGCAAGGAGAAGCCCCAGCCGTGACAAGGCCTACGGACCACAGCACGGTCTGCTGGTGATTTCACCAGCCCTCTACTGAATCCAGAGATTTCCCCTTTAGGTATCTTTCTCTCTGGCACTAAGGAGGACTCACAAATGAACAGTATAAATGGAGTGATTTCTCTCTACTGCAATTTTTACTAATCCTCAGCTTTTGGATTAATTCGGGCCACCAGGAGCCTGTTTGGATGTTTCTGGTTGTCTAGTGAAGAAGAGACCTGGGCTGGAGGCTACAAACTTGGACATGACACCAACTTGGTCTGTTACCTGAACCAGTCCTTTCTCCTCTCTAGGCTTCAGCAACCACATTTGTCAAAGGCAGATAATACCTACGCGGGCTTCCTTGATGGGCTGTGTAAGTCCAAGTGCAACCCCAGATAGAAGGATGTAAACACCTTGAAAGAGTACATCAACACCTGAGAGCATAGTTCCCATGTTTAGCTCTGATCACAGATAATTTGGTAATTATCTACTTATAACTTAGTCATCCTTAACTCTTGAACACCCAACACAGTGCCTTGCCCAGAGTGACCCTCACTCAATATTTGTGGAACAAGAGGCAGGATAGCCTAACAGTGGAGTGCAGGATCATGTCCTAGTTCTGCCACACTTCAGGAGTGTGACCTCGGGCAAATGTCTTACCCTCTGTCATCCTCAGTGTGCCCATCCGTAAAAGAATGACGACTCCTCATTGGGTCATTGGACATGGTAAATGAGGCCATGACTATAATGCACTTGGAAACATTTCTGGTATCTAGGCAATATTCAACAAACCTTAGCTAACATATTTGTCTTATGTATTCTGATTCTTTTACTGTGGGCCATCAAGGGAGGACTCCCAAGGGTGTCTACAGTGACTAAATGGGCACTCTGCCATTTTTGGTATGGCTATTCAAAGTTGATCGCAGTCTGGCTCTTTCATCAGCCAGAGGGTACCCAGAAATAGCCAGTGAGTGTCCAGGCGCAGCAGGAAGGTGGACAGACCTCAGCTGGCTCTGACACTCACCTGCTGTGTGATCTCATGCCAGTTGCCCCTGGTCTGAGTTTTCCTACAGGTGAAGAGCTGGCTGGGATTGATTTCTAAATCCTCCCTGCTGTTCTAAACACTACGATCATTTCTGCGCTAAAAGGAGGTCACCTTTTCAGAAACCCCTGCAGCTGCTCCCAGGGAGGAACGGAACCCGACAGAACAAGAATGCTGGCTTTGGGCAGAGCCAGAATGGTCCCATGGGCATCAGTGTCGAGGACCCAGCCCTGAAAGACATACTTCACAGCAGAAACCAGAGACGGATGCTCCACATTTTGTTGGGGAAATCTGAGCCTGAGGGCTCTCCTGGATCCCATCCCATGCCCCGCAGGAGTCATTTTACTCAGGTAACACATTTCCCAGAGGTGATCCCTCACTTTAAAAAGAGTCACCAGTGACTGTGAGTCAGCAAGGAGTCCTTGGGTGCCTTGCTGGAAAGGTCATGCAACTGTCTTTCGGGAAAGGACGAGCTTGCTGTGGGAATTGAGGAGGGTGGGGAATAAGCTTTTTTCACGCCCTTTGAAAGTAGAGAGAGTACGGCAATCTGGAGACTTCAGCAGTAACGAGAACTGGGCTTTCTCTGCATGGCCTCTGTCGGTCCAAGAGTGTCCCTGATGAGACTCAGGAGAATTGGGTCGATGGTGCCTTTGCCATGGACAAGCCGTGTGACTTCAGGCAAATGCTTTTCCCTCCCCAGGTCTGGAACTCAGGGCCTGCTCTCGCACTGGCTCTGTATTACAAAAGGACGTAGTAGCAACTGTCCAGCACGTATTCAATGCACCTGCTCTGAGTCCAGTACTGTCCTCTGTGCTCGGGATGAGTTTCTACCTACCAAGGGCTGATGAGTGAGTGAAGCAGAGGTATAGAAAAGGAAATAGTAGTTGCTTCGCCAGGAGATAAATGCTGAGGGCAGAAGTGGAGAAAATGCAGGTGGCTTGGGGCGATATGGGAAGGGCTATACGTGCGCATGTGCACAAAGGGAAGCCACGGAAGAGTTTCCAGCATCAGAGGGCTGTCGTCAAGCCAGCTGGCAAAATCATTCTGGCTGCCCTGTCAAGAATGGAGTTTCCCTGCCTGGTGCTGATGGCCGGGGGACTTTGCCAGGAGAGACAGTGAGATGTCACCCCAGAGGAGAGCAGTGCGCAGTGACCCCCTCCCTGCCCTCACTCCCTGTCCTCTTCTCTCCATGCATGACCCAGCAAGTGTCTATTTTATCATTGTGACAACATCTCACAACGAGTCAGAGTTGTCAGTTAGGAGGCCAAGTTTCCATGACAGCCACGAGCCCGAGGCTGACGTGTGTTTAGCGGGAAGGACCACCTGCTACTCCCCAGCCATTCCCAGGCATGGTTCAGGGGAGACACCCACTGAGAAAGCGTTGATGTAAATGTGGAGGAAGACAACAATGGATGCAAGTTCGACATTTCTTTCCTTATGCAAATTGTGCTCCCTGCTAGACTGGTGTCTGACACCCGAGCTTAGAGCCTCAGTTTTCCCATCTGTAAAATGAACGGGCTGTAGAAGGTCAATGTTGCCCCAAGTATATTCCAACAAAAAGGATTCACAGGTTGCTCCAGGGGTCAAGGGCTCCATGAGTTCTGGGAAAGGCTGTGGCCCTCTTTAGGAGATTCACATCACACACTGATAAAGCCTCTGATAAGTCCTGCAGGAAAGGCATTTACCTAATCCAAAGGCCTTTACACTTGATCATGGATTTTCCTCCTTTAATATAACATCTCTGGGCATCATGTCAAATTAAATCAAACCAGTGTTCTGTGACACCCACGCAGGGAAATTTTGGAATACACGCCGCCAACTTCCTAGTTTAAGATTAGAGCTCCCAGGAGTCAGAGAGAACACCTCACCCAGTGGGTGCTGATCAAATAGGGGCTGAGGGGAGGAAGTTCATGATTACTTCACACCTGTGCAGAACCCAAAGCCAATCCCCAATCTTTACTTATATTTTACTAAGTCCTACACGACACACCTGGTAATTCTCATAACTGCTAATGAATCACCTACTAGGTGCCAGATTTGGGGGCATCAGCTATGACCGACGCTCAGCAGTTTTCAGTCTCTGGGGTCCTGGCCCTACGGAGGGCAGTGGGTTTTGGCAGCTTTTTCTGCCCTTCTGTTTTTCCCCACCCTGCTCTGGCCACCCGAGCCGACTCGTATGGACTCTATTGATGCACTTCCTTGTCTCCTAGGTGCCAGCTGTGTTCTGCCAATGACAGACCAACATGATGCTGGAGAGCAGGAGGAAAGTGGGCCGGGGCTGTGTTCTCCTGGCTGCCTCGCTGACAGGTCGCTGTGAACTGAGTCAATCAGGCAGTCTGTCCTAGAGTTCGGTCCTTTGAGACCAGTCTTGTAACTGTTTCTCCTTTTGCAGCTTCAGGCCTTGGGGCTAAGTGCTCCCTAGTGTTGCCAGCCCCAGGGCCTGCACGGTACCTTGTTAGTTCCCTTAAACCCTGCCTGTTGTCATGGATACTCCATTGTAAATAGCCGCTTTAGTAAAGCCTCCTCATGTTGTCCAGTTTGAGTGTTCCATTGTTTAAACTGGAACCCTGATGACTATGTGGTGTGAATGTGGAGAGTAGTATGTTGGGGACACAGAATTGGGGCAGGGGATTGACCCCTGAAAAGGACGGTGAAGACTGGTAAAGGTTGTGGATATTTGAGCTGGGTTTTGAAGCTTAGGTTTTAAAGGACGAATAGGAGTTTTCCAGGTAGAAGTTACTTTGAGGAAGAACACACCTGAACAAAAATAAAGGGGTATGAAGAGATAAGAGTGTTTGGGGGAACAGTAAGCACTAAATGATGCAGGCTCTTCTTTAAAATCATCCTCCCATGTCTCTGGAACTGACCATCTTGGAAGATGTGGAGGCAAACTGTGGTCACAAATTCTTCAAGATTTACTGACAAAGATGAGGCAGATGAGGCCTGGCTGCTCAGAAATTGCAAGCAAACAGCTTGCAGACCAGACCAGACATGTGAACAGTTCCACTGTACTCAAAGCACTCTTTAAGAAAATTCAAACTGACACTTGAACATTGTTACTTTACTTCAAAATTCTGTGCTGTCTCCTCCCCCTCCCCCTCCCCCTTGAGACAGTCTGGCAGCAACATGCCCGTAATCCCACCTGGCAGCAATCGGTTGGAGCTGGGAGCTCCCTCTCCAAGGCTATGCATAGGGTCTGTAGTTTGCCACAGTCCCCACCACTCCCTATTGCCCTGTCCAGGCCTTCTTCTTCTTCTTCTTTTTCATTACTCTTGTCCACCATGCCCTACACAAATAATCCACAGAGCTCATAAGAATTTACACCGATGACCCTGGCTGTACAGAGCTCAACCCCACCTATAAATCCTCACCCTCCCTTTTCCCCTCCACCCCGCCTCAGTTACACAAAGAACTTTTCAACACTCTGACTGGCCTTTCTCCAGGATCAGAGTTGAGGAGGGCCTGGAGCCCATTTTTACCTCTCTCTCTTTGTGCAGTAGGCACACAGCCTTGTATTTAAGTGAGCAGAGGGTGGGACTGATCTGTCTCTTGTGATCAGACCTGGTGGGGTCCTAAAAGATGCTCCAGAGAACAGCTCCTTCGCGGATATGTGAGGCAAGCCCCAAGAGGACTCTGGGAGTCTCAAAATCAGGCCCCTCATTTTGCAGATGGGGAGACAGACAGAGGAAGCAGCAGGACCCACACAGGCTCACGCAGGAAGTAAGGGATGCGGTGGGGAGAGAAAGAACCAGCATTTGGTGATCTGCCACTAGGCGCTTCGAAGGGGATGTCTGTGTTCTCACCATCACTTAGTCGGTCACTGATTCCCTTTGACAAATGAAGCGATGAACGTTTGGAGAGATGGGGTGAGAAGTCGGAGGACACGCAGCCAAAATATCGTGAAGGCTCTGAGCTTGGGGGCCCCAGAGTCACATGGGTCTGGGGACAAAGGTCAACTCTGCCACTGAAAAAAGAAGTCTCCCCAGAGGAACGTTCATGCCCACTCTTCCTTTCCGGCTTGAGGCAGGGCAGGGCTCATCTCCAGTTCGCAGGTGAGAAAGTAAGGCCCAAGGAAAGGAAGCAGGAGTGCGCCAGGGTGGGGCGGGACCTCTGACCAGCGACTCTGGGCTCTGGGTCTGGAGGGTTCCCCATGGCCGTGTGTGGGCCCGGGTCTCTCCCTGTGAACCCTGGGGCAGGCCAATGGGTCTCCAGCTCAAATGACAGAAGGACCAGACAAGCAACAATAAAAGAGCAAATCAGGTCCACGTGGGTAAGTAGGGGTGAGGATGGTGGTGAACGGGTGGCCAACAGGGCGGTGTGACCAGACCTCAGGAGAAGGTAAAAGTCTGGATTTTATATGGAATTTTCTTATCTTTGAAGTGCTGTGTGGACCAAACCAAAACATTTTCATTTACAGGCCGCAAGTCTTCAGACCCTACATTAAATTCCCACCAAGCCCCCGGCTAGGGTTGCCAGAGTTAGCAAATAAAATATAAGATGCCAAGTCAATTCAAATTTCAGATAAACAATGAATAGTTTTTAGTATAAGTATGTCCCACATATGGCATGGGACATGCTAAAAAATACTTTGTTTTCATCTGAAAGTCAAATTTAACTGGGGTTAAGGTTATGGTTAGGGTTAGGATTTAGGGTGAGGGTGATGGTGAGGGTTAGGTCAGGGTCAGGGTCAGGGTCAGGGTTAGCAACCTTGTTCTCCCAGCAAATCCAGTCAGCTCACCCAACACAGAAAATGCCCCGGCTCCACATCCCTCTCCTGGCTCATCTGAGGCCTGGGCTCACTCTGTACCTTCATCAGAGACTCTGGGTGCTCAGCCCACAGTCCTCTTGGCGACTTATCCTGTCCCCTTGTCTCCCTGCCCTCGATGGATAGAGACCACTGAGACTCATCAGGTGCAGCCACAACAGCCCTGCCTTGAGACTGGGGCTCCCAGTCTCCACAACACAAAGCCGATGCCTTTGGTCCCACGCAAGGGAAGGAAGCACCCCTACCCCTCACAAAGCCAGGGGCTCTGGGTCTCCAGAGTCAATTAGACATTCCGGAAGGTTCTTTGGGAACCCTCCTCCCCAAGGTCGCCGATCAGAAGATAATGTGTCACCTTACTCGGGTGCATTGTTTGGGAGTGCCCAGAGAGCTGAATGCAAGGTTTTCCTCTTCTGCCCACCAGGTACACAGGCCCCTGGTCTCAAAGAGTCTTTTGTGGAAGCTGGCTGATTAGGGTGTCCTGTTTCTCTCTTTTTTCCTTCTAAATGTCCCCCAGGGATACCTCTGAATTCCCTGCCCACAAAGACCTCACTGTCATTATCAGGTGGAGATGAGCAGACAGCGGGCAGCGATTCCTCCAACTCCACCCAGTGGCCTTGCGGGGCCCTGAGGCTTGGACACCCACCCACCTGTCCTCCCCACGCCTCTGGGGAGAGACTCAAACGTCCCTTTGCACCCAGGACACATGGATCAGGACTCACCAAACTTCTTTTGACATTGAGCATCTGTTTGCCTCCTCTGCCCCCTTCCTGTCTCTCTGGCTCCATGAGCCTGCTGTTCTTTCTCCCACCGAACTCTTTCAACTGCCCCTGCCGGACCTCCCCCACACTGGTCTTTTCTGCCCTCCAGGAGGAAGGCCAAACAGGCAACCCTCTGTGCAGGCCCTAAGTGAGAAGAAGCAGTTTGTCTCTAAAGCCATTTATAATAAGCAGTGGAGTCAGGTTCAAAGTCGGGCCCAATTACCCCCTGTGCCTTCCACGCGAACACTTCCTGCTTCCTCGCCAGCACAATCCAGCAGGAGCCACAGCCCCACACTGCTGCATTACCTACGCACCAGCTTCCAGAACCAGGGTGTAATTACAGCACCGATGCCCAGGGCCGTGAAAGACCCAGACAAGGTGTTCAAAACACAGGAAGTGGGAAGGGCTGTGCTGTGCCTGCTTCCCCTTCTAGGATGGCTCTGGAGGACACAGCCAATCCCCAACCCCTTTCATCTCCTTTTGCTTTTCTAGCTCTTTAGCCTGTGAGCTGGTTTTACTTCTTCCCCTTCCAGCTAATTATTTACACAGAAGGAGAATAATTAGCAGCCCAGGAAATGCTGCTTTGTTCTCAGCTTCCTGCCCCTGACTGCCTCTCTTGTTTGAAACTGTACCTCTGGGAAGAGGGGACATCAAAGCCTGCAGGGGAGGCTTTGCAGGGACAGGGATTTTTTTTGTTTTTTGTTTTTTTTTGTCTTTCTGAAAAGCAAAGAAAGACAACCTTGGCTTGTTTGTCTCTGCCTCCTGATGCTGCCGTTGCACAGGGCCCCAAGATCCCCCCGTGGCGCTGCCAGGGTTCCAGCCATAGATTGCTTCCCGGGTCAGTGGGTGTTTTCCTGTTTGGTTTCAGTCTCTCTCCGTGGATCATGAAGGGTATGTTCTGACCCCTCGGAAAACAAAGGAGCACGTCTGCCTTTTGTGGCCAGCAGGTCACTCCCCGAGCTGCATGAAGCCGGCAGCATGAAGTGCAGGAAAGGGTGAAGGCAGGGTATATGTAACATGGAGTCACTTTAAACAAGCTGCTGAAATTATTCACATTATGAGGAAAGACTCACTTCTTGTTCTAAGTGGCCTGAAAACTTAAACTTTTTGAACTTTCCAGTCCCGTGTCAATGGCTGGATATACATCAGGCCTCCAGATTTCCCTGTGACTAGCCCTCTGAAGGACTCACGGACCCAGACCACCCTACGTCCGTTATCTGGATGCGACCAGACCACCTGACACTCATCATCCAGACCGCCTGACGCCTGATTGATAACCATCCCGGACCAGCCCTAGGACTAAGAATTCAGGACTGATCACTCTCAAGAATGTACTTTTTTACTATAAGAACTCTTAACTTTTCTGTCTTCTTTGAAACACTTCTGGATTTTTGGCTGGCTGTGTTCCCAGTTTGCAAACTCTAAGACCCTTGAATTAATCTTGATCATTTATTTCTAGCAAAGGCTTCAGACTCTGAGTTTGTTTCACAAGATGATGGGGAGGGGCAGGGTCTCAGGTGACTCAGAGTCATATGCCCACCTCTCCTAAAACCTGCCTGTCATGTCAATACAATGTGGCAATGGGGACCCCATAAGTGTTGAGTCCCAATTTTTCTAAAGAAGCTGGATGCCTTGAAATTTTCTAAATTGTAAAACATTGTGCAGACCGAATGAGATACCAAAAGTGACAGACCTGGGCAGGCCTAGGAGGCATGGAAAATCACCAGGTGGGAAAACTGTACCGTGGGAAACTGCATCCTGGGAATATGCCCGCCCAGGAAGCTGCCTGCCGACCCTCCCCAGGACAAACAGATGCCGGCTAAGATATTGGTCTGGGGTCGGCCTATCCAGTATAACAGGATGCAGCTTTAACCCCAGGTCTGACAAGATGTATCAAGAACAATGGTCAGCAGAAACGGTACCCAGCAACCACCTCCAGCCAGTCAGACTCTGACACCACAACCAGTTACCCTTCACGGGTTTTTGCACATAAAAACCCTGCCCTAAGAACAACCAAGTGAGTCCCAACCCCCTTGGTTGGCTCCCCAACCTCCCTGGGTTGGCCCCACTTTCCCCTATGAGTCTTAACCTCCCTTGGTTGGCTCCCCAACCTCCCTGGGTTGGCTCCACTTGCTCCACTTTCTCCACTTTCCTCCGTGAGTCCCAGCCTCCCTAGGTTGACTCCACTTTTCCCTCTTATTCCCTGCTATTAAACCCTGTTCCTTAGCTTGCTGCATCAGTCTGGTTTCTTGAGCAACTCTGACCTAACAAAAAGAAGGTCTAGATCTAGCCCACAACCAAATCTGAAATGTCTGATCACTTCCAACCCCATTTTCTTGCAGAGGAGGGAAACTGAGGCTCAGACAGTAGAAGTAACTTATCCAAGACCACATTTAAGGGATGAAGCCAGGACTGGAATCCGAACCTTCGAGGACACCACTGTGCATACAAGGTACTCAAACAGCTGTAAACTAGACCGTTGGTAACAATATTTACTTAATATTGAACATCTGTCATGATTTAGCACTATGCTAGATGTTACATGTCTTAGGTATATTCATCAGGACTCTTCTGGTTGCAAATGACAGAAACTCAATTCAAAATACTTTACACAAACGAAGATGTACTGGTGGCCATGTGCAAAGGTGCATGAGCTTTAGATGCAGCCGTGGCTAGATGTTCGCACCAATCTGACACCAATTGTCAGTGTGTGTCACGGACCACATTCTTTTTCTTCTTACTTCTGCTCTCCTGAAGGCAATGTGTTGACTCCATTATTAGGTGAGTGCAAGAGGATGCAATGGGACCACAGATGAACTTTAGCAGTTCCAAGAGTTCAGCCAAAGTCCCAGGGCTGATTGTCATTGGACCAACTTAAGTCATGGCTCATCCCTAAACCAATCCCTGTGGCCAGGAGGATAAAATGCTCTGATTGGCCATGTCTGGGTCATGTGACCACATTTAGAGCCTGGGCGGAAGGGAGAAAGAGGGAGGTTCCTCAGCTCCATCTAATTGTATGACCTGAGAGTCGGGGAGAAGATGGTGCTCCAAAGGAACATCAGGGTGCTGTAGGGGAATGAAAACTGGACAGACATAGGCCACAGATGCCCAATGTATCAAAGTTAATCCTTACAGCAGCCTTGTAAGATAAGTATTGTCCCTGGATCTATGTGACTATCTTTGAAATGAGATATGGGACTAGCAATATGTTCTTTACTCAGGGGAAACCATGTGAATTTTTAAGACAGTGGGTCTCAACTGGGGCCATTTTTTCAATGGAGACATTTTTCTTTGTCACAACTGAAATGGGAGTGGTACACGCATCTCATCAGTAGAGGCCAGGGATGCTACTAAATGTCCTACAATGCATGGGACACTTCCCCTCACCCCAGCTCCTGCCCATCACCACCACACACACACAAATTATCCAGTCCAAAATCTCCATTACAGTGGAGAACCCCCATTCTAAAAATTAACAGCTAAAGACACCACGTGCACATATATTTAAAGCAAATAGATAAGAAGGAGCCATACCTCCCCAGGGGTTTTGTCCATCTACTTACAACAGGGTGGAGCAGCATTCCATATACTGCTGCCCAAAGCGAATTCAAAGTGGCAGCAAAGAGCCCGCCATTGGTGGGGCCAGCTCAAGTTCTAGCGAGCATGATCTTTGTGAATCTGAAGTGCCCCTGGCAGGGCATTGGAAAGACCAGAGAAATGGACATCAGGGCCCAAACTGTGTGCTGGAGTCCAGGGCATGAGAGAAACCTAGAAGCCTGAGGCGTTGGGACTCAAACATCTCAGAGATAGAGACCGAGACACAGGCAGAGAGCACAGGGAATAAGGAGGCCCAAGGGGCAGGCTGGGCTACAGGCAGTCCCATAGTCTAGAGATTAATTCCCTTCAGGTATATGATTTGCAAATATTTTCTACCATTTTGTGGGGCTCCTTTTTAACTCTTTTGACAGTATAACTCTTTCGAGGCACAAAATTTAAAATGTTTTATGAAAGTCTAATTTGTCTGTTGGTTTGTTTCCTGTGATGTTGGTGTCACTTCCAAGAAATCATTGCCAAATCCAAGACCACAAAGCTTTTGCCCTATGTTTTCTCCTACGAATTTTATCATTTTAGGTCTTACAGTTAGGTTTTTTGATTCACTTTCAGTTAATCTTTATATATGATATTAGGTAAAGGTCCAGCTTCAGTCTTTTGCATGTAGATATCCAGCTTTCCCAGAACTATTTGTTGAAAAGACTGTTTTTTCCTCATTGAATGGTCTTGGTCAAAAATCACTCGACCATGTATGGGAGGGTTTATTTCTGAATTCCCTTTTCTATTCCATTGGTTTTTAGGTCTGTCATCCTACCGGTACCACACTGTTTTGATTACTGTAGCTTCATAGTAAGTTTTAAAATCAAGAAGTATGAGTCCTTGAGCTTGAATCTTCTTTTTCAGAATTTTTTCTTTTTCTATTTTTATTCAGGGTCCCTTAATTTTTTATATGAATTTTAGGATGGCTTTTTCTATTTCTACAAAAAAATATCATTGGGATTTTGATAGGAACTGCATAAAAACTATAGTTGTTTATGGTTGTATTGACGTCTTAACAAAACTAAGACTTCTAAAAAGTATTTTACATGTGGGTATGTGTATATATGTGGGTGTTTTGTTGTATATATTTGTTTATATGTCTGAGTGTCTGTGTGTTTACATCTTGATTCAGTGTAAAAAGAATGTGAAGCAGCTCTTAATCTAAGACACCCTTGGCACACAGTAGGTGATCAATAACTGCTTTTCTGAATGGTGGTGAAATGCACTCAATGAGCTGAGAGTTCATTATTGGCCATAAAATTCAGAGGCTGATGTTTATCTAGGGTCAACCCATAAGTAAGTTGCTTTTGCGCTGATTTAATTATTTCATCTTAATGATTTGTTTATTCATTCAATCGCCACACAATTTCCTCATTTAACCACCTAGTATGTACTTAGTGCTCTAGTGCCGTGATTGATATAGAGTGATGAACAAGACAGGAACAGTTTCTCCGGGAACTTATGACCGAGCTGGGGAGTAAGGAAATGATAATGTTTTAAGTGATGGGTGCCGTTCTCATTAGGGACTGTTAGCTCATCTTAATAGAGTTGGTCCGGCCTGTTAATAGTGCTAAAATTTGCTTATGTCCACCAGGTTTCCAAGGACAATCTTTGCAGTACTTCCTTCTCCTTCAAAAAAGTATTTTTGATTTGTTAAGGTGCCATAATAGGCCCAATGCCGCCACATCAAAAATGAATGATTGGGGGAAAAACAGCCTCAATCACCATCACACTGTTTTCTACGGTCACAATTTTCACAGGTGGCAAATGGAAAGGTTAATGGTGGGAAACACATTCTAGCCGATGGTGTTTATTTGGGAGTGGGTGGTAAAATTCAGAGCTGGGGGTGATTAAGGGCAGACTCACCATATCCACTGGTTGGCAAAATGGGAAATAGAGTCCCATGTTGACCACAATGAGAACTAGCCTATGCAGCCTTGTGGGGTCGTGGGTGAAGAGAATCGGTGGTATGAGTTACCAACAAGATTATCGGTGGGGAGTCTTTTCCGACGTTGAGTGGCCTTGAGCCTAGAAGGTGATATTTTCATTGCTCTCTCCATGCTTTGGGTTCTCCTCCTTTCTGCCACTTGTTTACACCTGTATTCTTGGCACTTCTGCCATTCCACGTGAGTAACTTCTGAATTAAAACCACCACTCAGCTGGAAGGCTTTGGAGTCTCTCGTTTGTAAATCTGAATATCATTCAAGTCAACATATGTTGTTTTCTAGTTGCACCAAGTAAATTATTCCAGGGCTGGAATCAATGATCTTTGATGTTGGAATGGTGTGACAGCTGAGAATGGAGAAATTTAGAACAAACACAGAATCAAGTCATAATCCCAGGGGGAGCACAGGGCTGGGTGACCATGTCCCTAAGAGCCTATCTGGTGGGTTTGCATATGACTGGTCCCCTGGATGCTGAGGCTGTTATTAGAAAAATGGTATTAGAACGAGGAATTATGGATGGAGAAGCCCACACTGTGCTCTTGCCTCGCTCCATCTGTCTGCTTCTTGGTCAATCCCTCACTTCTATATGGCCTTCTCTCTTCGGGAACCTAAAGCGGGTAGACTAGAACACCAGCCATGGGGCTGACCTTGGGGATTACATTCCAAGGATGTAGGGACAACAGGGGGATTTTGACTCAAGGTGGCATGACACATATGTTGAACCAGACGAGGCTGCGTTAGTTAGGCAGGCGTGTGTCACTGATGAGAGAGAAAGTGAACTGAATTCAAACTAGCTTAAGCAAAATTAATGTCGTCAAAGGGGTGGTGGCGTTTACTAGCCCACGGCATGAAGAAGTCAGAGGTGTGGACTGAGCTTCAGACTTGACCGAGCTCAGGGGTTCAGGACCTATGGCCAGGATTCGGCTCTCTCTCCAACTCACAGTTCTCCTCTCTTTGGCTTGGGTGTCTTCTCCACCTGAGAGCCATCTGTCCCCTGGACTGCTTACGTCCCAGTGGAAGAAAGAACAAGTCTTCCCTGAAACTGCTGCCAGAAACGTCCTAGCAAGGACTCTGATTGGTCCAGCCTGGATCTCGTTCTCATCCTCCGCTCAGCCCCATGGACAGGACTGGGTCACATCCTCAATCCTGTCACTGGAGATGGAGGCAAGGGGGTCAGTCCCTACCCCCCACCCTGGATGGAAAAGGTCTCTGATTGGAGAGAGGTATCTTGTCAGCAGAAGAAGTGAGGTGAGGAAAGGGCGGAAGCTGGACAGACCAAAACAACAAACTCCCATCATATCAAACATGAGATGACCCCACTCAGAGAAGAAAAGTTCCACACTCGATTTAGCTTTGACAATACTGCCATCTCAACTGGCTTGTGTTCTAAAGGCTCTGAGAAGTCCTGCAGGAAAGAGAGCTCTTTAAGTGGGCTTAAGCCAGCACTTCCTAAAATGTTTCAACCAGAGGTTCTTTTGGTTTTTCAAAATCGACTTTAGAATAAAATTAAAAAAACAACAACAACAAAACACAGATGAGTGAGGGAGAGAGGGCCATGTTTCAAATGCCAAGAACACCAAACCCAAACAATCTGAGGCAGGAGTGATGTTGGTGCCCCTGGACCACAAGGTATGGGAAGAGGTGTGTCGGGAGTGTGAGCAGCTCAGGAACAAGCAAGGAGCATCAGACCACTGGTCGTTCACGGCTGGTCAGGGCAGCGCACATGGACGAGCTGGAGTGGCCCAAAAAGGCAGAAACTAGAAGCTGTGATAGTACCACCTCTCAGGGAGCCATCTCATTGTGGGCAGGAGAGCGATATTGAAGCACGGCGGTTGGTATGCATCTGGTGAGGGCAGAGAGACCATGGGCCTAGCCAGGCTTCCTTAGCTGGTGGAAGTGTCTGCTCCCAACACACAGCAGAATAGAGCCATCGAGAATTCAGAATTCTAACAGCTCAATCAAGGTGGAAAGCCTGCAACTGACTCTAATAGGACTCCAGGTTCTAGCCTGGGATTCAGAATCAGGACTTGTATCTCTCAGGATCCAACAAGGAAAACGAACCACTCATTGGATTGGAAACGGGGAAGCTGGCACAGGCTGCTGGCTGTGCAGGTGACGGCCAGGCCCCCCAGTGAGATATCCCAGGGTATAATAATACAGCAGGACCTCCCTTCCACCTCTTGGCTGGAGAGTCAAAGAGGGAGACCGTGTTATTAGAGGACAGGGTCTGGTGTCCCCAGCAGAAGCTGGCATTACAGAGGGCTTGTCCAACAGAATCTGGGCCACAGAAGGGGACATAGTTGCTACTGGAGATGCTGATGTGTGTGTGTGTGTGTGTGTGTGTGTTTTTAAGCAACTCTTCCTTCCCTCCCCAGTCTGCTGTCATTGTCATTGCTGGACTCAGACAGAAGCCAGCTGACCCAGAAGCCTCAAATGCATCCACAGGAATTAACCCCTCTTCAATTTCCTGTGTTGCTGAACAGAGCAGATAAAAAGACAAGGGAAGTCACAGACCAGCACAGAACCCCAGCGTCGAAACAGGATGATGTGGTTTCCCAGATATTCCCCTAGATCGGGATCAACAAACTTTTCCTGGAAAGAGCCGGGGAGTAAATATCTTAGGTTCTGCGGGCCATTCACTCTCTGCTGCAGCTTCTCAAGCCTGCTACTGAGCACGCACAGACCAGATTTAAACGAGGGCACTGTGTTCCAATAAAACTTTATTTATCTGAACAACCTGGCCTATTTATGTATAGGCCAAGTTTGGCCTGCCAGAATGTTCAAGCCTGGGGATGTTTCAGAGACAGTTGTCACCTTTGAACCTGACACCCAGGAGCCAAACTTTCTTTTTGCTTCTCCCAAACAGAAACAATCCTGGAGTGCGCAGATCACATGGCTAATAAAAGAACCATTAAAAGCATATTCTTAGGCTGAAAGGGTTTCTCCCAGGACTTCTGACTTGGAGATTCTTTCCCAGGCTACCATAGCCATCTATTACAGAGTTTACTGCACGTGTCTTTAAGATGCATCAACATGTTGCAACTTGGCCCCACAGACCATCTCCAGCCTTCTCTAGGACGACATGTAATTTCTTCCTCCGAGAGCCCAGGCACAGGGAAGCTTGAACGGCAGGGGGTTGATTTGGCATTGTTCATAATGAACCCCCAGTCAAGCGCTGCTCTCTCGTTGGTTCAGAGAGGCTAATTCTGTCTCTGGAATCGTGAGGATAATTCTCTAAAGCACACTGTTGGGGTTTGAGGATGGATTTAGGCAGACAGCGGCAACGTATTCGAGTTGGAATAGGTCCAAAGTGGCACAGACAGCATCTGCTTAGCTCATGGAGATGCTGTCCCCTCCCCCAAGCTCAGGGCACACACAGGTGCCTGGACTGAGCTCCCCTTCCTGGGGGAGGGATTTGGTACTACACTTTGACACTTCAATGAAATAGAATCCCTCTCCAAAAGATAAACTTTTCTAGAAAGTTCTGTGGAATTTCAAATGGAAATAGAAACAGTCACTTTGGCATTTGCCTGCGCCCCCTCTTCCCAGCCCAGGATTGCACTGCTTTAAGTTTTAGTGCTCACACCATCTCCATCCTCTTCACCCCACGTTTTGGTTTCCCTCCCTTTGTTCTTTTTGACTCCCTTTGTTAATGCCACCGAGATCCATCCATCAGCCCAGGAGCCACGCCCTCAGGGAGGTACAGTAACAACAGTATGACATAGACTTGTCTGCTTGGATGGGTCTTGGCAGAAGTTGTTGACCACATGGCAACCACAAGTCCCAGGAGTCAGGAAATGTCCTCACCCGAGTCTACTTCAGACAGGCCCCAAAGGCACTGTGAGGACCAATAGTACACTACCCTTCTCTTCTGATTCTATTACCCTCCTTTTTATATGGCCACCAAATAAAGAGGTCCGGGCAGGGGACTAAAGGGAAGAGCTATTTTGTCTGGAGGTCTTCAATTTATATATAATTCATATTTGTACCTGTTTCATCAACCTTTGAATCTTAAGCTTTGTCCCCGCAACCCAGTTCATACCACCTTCCCTCTCAGCTGTGCATCTCGGCCCCCTTCTTGGTCAGACTGTGTCTTCCTCTCCTCGGCTTCACGCACTCCCAGGTTATTCTCAGTTTACTGTCCTCTCAGCCTTGACCGGCCCTCCTGCTACCCCCTTCTCCTGCTCACGTCCAGTCCCATCGCGACGGTCCCCAGCCCCACTCTCCTTCTGCTTTACCTTGATCTTGCGATCAGGATAAGGACATCAACTCATGACATTGTTTATCTGCCTCCAAAATTCACCGGCCGTAGAGGCTGGTCTTCCCTATCCCTTTGAAAGAAACTACTTTGGACTGATAACATTTTTGATAGCGGATATTCATTTGGGGCTTTGGGGGTTTTGTTTGGTGTTCTCTAAGGGCCTGGAATGGTGCTGTGATAGTGACAAGAGTACACAGGGCTTATCTCATTGCCAAACCCAGCTGCTTGGAAGTCCTTCCCCGGAGTCACATCCAGGCTAGCAGGAAAGAGTTCCATGATTGACTAGCAATGTCTGCAGGAGATAGAGG
>VMDR010007128.1:0-42038 GCA_007922815.1 Macrotus californicus | reverse complement strand
AAAACCTTCCACACCCTGTCAAGCACCCACCTAAAAGTTTCCATGGACTCCGTGTCTTCGGGCACTTGGGTGCTATAACACACCCCTATAGACTGGAGCCTTAGAAGCAACAAATATTTCCCCCTCACAGTTCTGAAGTCCAACATCCAAGCACCCACAGATTCAGTGTCCGGGGAGAGCCTGCTTCTGGGCTCCTAGCCTGCAGGCTCCTCACTGTAAGATCACCTGCAGAAGGGCCGAGGCAGCTCTCGGGCCTCTTTCTAAGGGCGCTAATCGGTTTGGGTGGCTCGGCTTTCGTGACCTAATCACATCCCCAAAGCCCCACCTCCCAATACCATCGTCCTAGGGATAGGATTGCAACGTATGAATTTTGAGGGGACACAATAGTCTGTAACACCTTTGTTTCACGACGAGGGTTGTGAGGGACAAGAGCCAGGGCAGCCCCAGGGTCTGGCACAGGGTGTTGGGGGTAGGATGCCTGGTTCCCTGGCTCAAGAACCACATTTTAGGATGGCCAAGTCCAGCGGGTGGGGCTCAGGTCCCATACTCACTGTGGTCAGGAAAGAAGGCCAATAATAGACCATAATCCTTTTTCTTGCCTCATATGCCCCCCCTTTTAAAGTTATGGCTAGTCCAGTTGGCAAAGAAGTAACACCAAAAAGGGCAAACTTGTCTGCCTGAGTAGAGGTCTAGTCATCCAGCTCCAAAGTAGAAGGGCACTCTTACTCTGTGTGGGTGTGTACATCACTGCTGAGGACCAAAAGCGTGTGTGCCCTCAAAGTTCAAACGTGGAACCCCCAAGTGGCTGTATATGGAGATGGACCCTATAGGGGAGGCAAAAACTCTCCTCTACTCTCAAGGTCCTCCTGGCTGCTCTCGTAATCAAATAGACAAGAGACAGATTAGCAAGAGAGAGTAATGACATTTAATCACATGCATCTGTATAGGAACTTCACATACATGACAGGTTCAAAGGCAGAAAGGGAAAATGGGGTCTATATGACATGCCGAGCTAAGGGTCACCTTGAGAAGGCGAAGGAGGTCATGGCAGGAAAATCAGAAGAGCAGACGTTCAGTGATTAGCGTTTGTCCTGCCCTATAGACAGGTCAAAGGTTACCTCTAATGCTAGCTTATTCTGAGCAAGGCCCCTGAGCCAAGTTCTTCTAGCTACGTAGGGTGGGGCAGAAGTTTCTCTGGAGCCCACAAGGCCTTGATAGCCTTTGGCTCAAAACAATTCACATACCAGAGGTACATCTGAAGGTGACTCATTCGGAACCCCCACTGTCCTCTTAGGAAGTAATTCAGGTTTAAATGAGGTCATAACGGCCGGTCCCTCATCAGATAGAATTAGTGTCCTTGTTAGAGAGACACCAGAGAGTGCACTGTGTGTGTGTGTTCACACGTAGCGAAGGCCAGTTAGAGGACACAGCAAGAGGGCGGCTATCTGCGAGGCAGGAAGAGAACGCTTAATAGGAATCGAATCAGCCGGCACTCTGATCTGGGACTTCCAGCCTCCAGAACTGTGAGCAACGAAACTTGTTGTTTAAGCCACCCCGCCTGTGGTGTTTTGTTATGGCAGCCCAAGCAGACGAATACAGTTACAGAAAAGAATGCGGAATAGCTAAAGTGCACCTGTGTACTAAACAAAAATTAAGGTTCAAGTGACCGTACATGTGAGAGCTTGTCACAGTGAGCCTTAGAGGAAGAGAAGAACCTAGAAATGTACTTTTGTGAGTTTTGTTGTTGTTCTTGCTAAGATCCTGAGTAATGAGAGGACCTTGAAAGAGGTTCTGTATGCTGACCGCTGACCACTGACCACTGACCACTGGACACGGCTCAGCGGGAGCAGTTTGCACCCTGCCCAAGGCTGCCGTGAAGAATGATGGGCCAGGCGCTCTCTGGGGCCAGTGCTGACCCTGGCTTTCTTGGCTCTCAGGGAAAACAAACCCAGAACCCTTGAGATTAAGCCTTAGCGCTCTTTCCAGCAGAAATCAGCTGGAACAACCAGAATAGGGGATCTTCGCCTTGCTCCCCCACATCCTCATCACTTCTTCACTGTCCAGTCCCCTCACACCTGTCCCTGCCTGCCACACAATGATCCCTGAAGGTGGTGTTTTTATATTTCCAATGATTTCTTTTAAAAATCACAGATTCACTTAGTGCTTTAGATCCTAAGGTTACAATGGAGGACTTCATAATCGGACCATGGCTATTTACAGGACTGTTGCTAAAAAACAGCAGAGGGAAAGTATGTTTGACAGCAGACATTGTTTTCCTGCTTCCTCTTGTATGTTTACTGGGTTGACTGAATTGTCAGATTTGACAAGTAACGTGTCTAATTTTGATACCGTGAAAGCTCCCTAATCGGGGGTAACCACTGTGTTTACAAATCTGTGTTAATTACAAGCTCTTTGAGCTCATTTCCACAAAGTAGTCTTGACTTCTGATCTTTCTTTTATGGGGCAAGGCAGAGAACAATGGTTTTTGAAATTGAGATGTAATTGGTATATAACATCATATTAGCTTCAGGCATACACTATAATGATTCAATATATGCATAGATTTTGAAGTGATCACCACAATAAGTCTAGTTAACATCCATAACCGCATGTGGTCACAGCTTCTCTTCCTGTGATAGGAAGTGTCAAGAGCTCTTCTCTTAGTAACTTTCAAACAAGCAGGGAAGTATTGTGAACCGTAGCCATTGTGCTCTGTGTTAGGCTGCAGCTCTTTACCGTTTCTTCCAGCAAGGAGAGTGATGGTGTTCCTCAACACGCTCAAGATCCCACTCTCCTAGGAGACGGTTGTCGTAGTTATGATGCTAATGATGATGGTGATGGTGATCACTAACATCCTCAAGTACTTACTGTGTGCAAGGCATCACGCTAACCGCTTTACATATCACTCCCTCCTCACTAAACGCGGTGGGGTAGTCAGGACTCTGTTTGTTTTGCAGGGGGAGAAGCTAAAATTAGATCAGTTCGATGATTTACCCAACGTCATGCATAGCTAGAGTCCAATTTGAACCCAGATCTGACTCTAAGTCTGTGCTGTTATTAACCACCTGCTATATTTTGTAGCCAATGTATTTTGCCATGTATAATGTGCAATTTTTTTGCTCAAATTTTTGAGGCAAAACTAAGGGATCTTTAAAATTATACATAGGAATTAGTACTGAAATGTGGGTGCGCATTATACATGGCAAAACACGGTAGTCGGCTTTAAAATGTGTCACAAATGTGTGTATTGGGATCTATTAAAATAAATTATAAGCCTTTTATAGAGGAGCAAGCAGCTGTTTGTTCTCATCTGTCTTGCATCTGTCCTCGTCTGTCTGCTTCTTTAGGGGACTGTCACTTCCTCACTGCAGAAAGGCTCCCACTTTCTGGCTGAGTACAGATCATGATGATCTAGCCCTGGGACTGCCAGCAGGCTCGGAGGACGCTGGTCTTCCCTGAGAGAGAAACCCAACCCTCAGGAGGGAAGCAGAGTCAAGAGCCGCAAACTCAGGTAGGTTGTCCTGAGGACACGATTGGAGCCGCAACTTTAGCCATCTCTGAAGACAGCGCCACCTGTCGACATTCCAGTTGCATGAGCCAATAAAGCCCTATTAACTTTAATTTTGTTTGGGGTGACTTCACTTTTAACTGAAAGATTTCTGCTTAACAGGCTGCTGTAACAATTGACCACAAACTTAGTGGCTTAAAACAATACAAGTGCAGGAGCCAAGGCGTCAGCAGAGCTGCGTTCCTTCCGGAGGCTCGGGGGAAGAACTGCCTGTTCCAGCAGGTAGAGGGAGGGCATCCACATTCCTGGCTCACGGCCCCTCCCCCGCATCCCTTCAATCTCTGCCGCTACTGTCGCCTCTCCTTCTCTCTGGCTCTCACCCTCCTGCCTGCTTCACAGGAAGACCTTGTGATTGCACTGCACCCACACAGACAACCCGGGACAACGCCCCCACAGCAAGGTCCTTAACTCAGCCATGTCTGCAAAATTCCGTGTGCCGTGGAGGTAACACAGTCACAGGTCCTGCAGGTTAGGACACAGCTAGCTTTAGGGGTCCATCATAATTTGTGGTCTCACACACACTCAGGAAGAAGGATCTCCACTGACCACTGGGAGGGTCATTTTTAGTCACAAAGCAGTTTCCTTCTTTTAGGGGGCCCGAACAGAGTTTAGGGTCAGGTTCTCCAGCACTTACCTTGGAGAGTCTGAGCCGGAGCCCTGGAGTCCAGCGAGGCTGGGGCTGGCAGGCTGTTCCCCTGAGTCTCTGCGTACTCCTCCACCATAGAGTCCCTGAGCATTGCAAGGAACTGCCACCAAGGCACCACTCACTGGGGAAGGGGCCAATTACACCGTTCGTGTGCTGTTATTTCCATTTCCTCACATTTGGATTTGAGGTCTTCACCTCATAAAATGAAATGATAATATTGGACCTAGTTATAAAATAATAATCATAACAAATAACAGATCACATCATTAAAAAATAGAGCTAGTGACCCTGTGAGCTGGCCAGAGACATGCATTTAGCATGAGACCCCTGATTCACACGTGTAAGTAAAGGATCTTGCTCTTATAATAAAAAAAAGAACACAAAAATAACTCGAGGAGAGAAAAAGATGATTAGAAACATAATGATCAGGGAAACTCAGAGGGCTAGTAGGCTCTGTAGATAAGCTGGTTATACGGAATGTTGCCAAGAAGCAGGCAGGGCGGCAGGGGACAGGTCTCACCAGATGACACTCTGGCATTTGACCAAGCCCAGGCTTGCCTCGGTCTGCAGCTGCAGGCCACAGTAGCGAGGGCTGAGTCCTTGAGGCCTTTGGTTGCTCTCCAGGCCTGAGAAAATGCTCTCAATTTCTTAATTTTCAAATCTAAAAAGAAATGACAGGAACGAATTAATGACTTTTACAATCTATGTCATCCACTGAATTATTACTTTTCAGGCACCCCCAGGGCAGTTGGAAGCACTTCTGCACTTTTCCAGGGCCAGGGCTGACTCTGGGCGGGGCTGGGCTGGGCAGGTGGAGGGGGCAGCCTGTGTGTAGAGCTCAGGTGGCAAACACCAGGCCCGCAGGCCAAATCCGACCCTCCACCTTGTTTTATCTGGCCTGGCACCTTGTTTCTACCCAGCGGCAGTGCCGAGCTCCTTGTCCCTAGTTAAGGAGTAGTTACATTTATACAATCGTAAAATTGCATTCAGCCCTTTGAAGGCAACGGTGACGCTGATGGGGTTCCCAGTGGAAATGAGTCTGACAGCCCTGCTGTGGAGGGAGGTGGGCCTGGAGCTGGCCTGGGCAGAGGGCAGCGGGTGGTTTGAAGAACCCATTCGAGGCAGCAGATGGAGAGCAAGCTGTGAATCATGCAGACAGCAGAGATGGCCCTGTTGGCAGGGCCGTCCCTGCTGGCAGGGACAGAGGAGTCTGGGAAGACTCAAAGGTACCAGGACTCTGTAAGAAGTGGCCTTCTAAAGTATGTCAGAGCAGGTTCGGGGAGTTCAATCCCTCGGCCCGCCACTCGTGGCTCTGTGCGCCCTTTGCCTCGGACAGCACAGTCCTTCGAGGCTGCACGATGGGATGACATGTGTCATCTCATTCATGCCAGCAGCAGCCTCTGAGGGTGGCAGCTAGGTCCGGCAACCGAGGATCAGTGGGGTGAAGGGACAGCTTCAGGGAATTTGGAATGCCAGGCCTTGAACTTTAAAATGAGGTGAGTAGCAGTAATAGAAATACTTTTAAATATTTATTTATTTATTTATTTTCTCAACAAATAATGACTGAGGACCAGCTCCCACGGTGAGTGTGGGGATGAGGCTGTGCCTGACAAAGAAGGGCCTCCTGCCTGGTGGCCTTCCCACTCATCAGGGAAGTCAGCGGGGACAGAGCTCCCGTCCCCAGAGGCTGGTCACCTACAAGTCCACCAGGGCTGAGGTCTCAGTGGAGATTCCCGACTGCCCCACCCTGATGACCCTAGGTGTCTCAGCAGCAGCGAGACTTCAACTGACAGCTAAAACAGCTGTTGGCTGAAAACGGGAATTCCATCTTTTTTCCTTCTCTCTTCCTACTGGTGCAGGTCTGTGGGTCCAGTGCAGGAACTTGGGTCTTGGTGGTGGGGCTGGCTGTACCCAGAGCAGTGTGGGACACTGGGGACACTCCCAAGCCAAACCTGCAGCCACTTGGGAGCTGGCCTCCCAAGGACCCTGCATTTTGCTGCTCTGTGTCAGGAGACCCTGACTGCGGCGCCTCCAGCACTTTGGAAATCTGGGGAGCCTCCACAGAATACTCCCTCTCCCCACCCTTTGTTGACAGACTTGTCCACAGACTTGTGAAGCAGAAGGGATCAGCTCATTATGGATCGCAGAGGTGACGTGGCCTACTCTGGATCACACAAGCAGTTTGAAATTGTTTATGGGTACCAAATTATAGACCCGCAGCAAACTAGGATTGTGGGGGAGAAGTGGGCTCTGATTCAGACAGATGGATTCATGTGTAGGCTCCATCTCTCAGAGCTGAATGGCCTTGAATAAGCCAAGTAACCCCTTGAGTCTTTCCTCATCTATAATCAAGGGATGGAAATGGTACATACCTATCATCAGAATCATCCATCTATATGTAGTGGTACACATCTATCTATCACTGGGAGAATAAATGAGATGATTCATGCCCTGTGCTTGGCACACAGTAAGCAAGCACCATTAGCTGGCATTATTAGTATTAGTATTAGCTCCCAACCCTCCCCTGGCATGCCTGGCACCCAGCCCTCTGAAGGGCTCACATGGCTCTTCCCTGGCACCATGCCTTTCCTCTCACCTCCTCTCCTGGTGAATCCCTTCACCTTGAGAACTGTGGCTTCTTGTATCCAAACTTCCGCTAAAATTTACATGGGCATCTTTCGTGTATTCAGATTTCAGCCTTACATTCTGCATAATCAAGGAGAACATGTCTCCTCTCCTCTCCTTTCCTGAGGGTGCCTTGGCCAGCAGTGTCACCTTACATGTGTTTGCATCTTCCTTAGCACTGAGCACAGTGTCCTGCACAGACTAGCCTTGGACAAATACTTGTTGAAAGAATAAATGAATGAACAGACTCTTTTTAAGAACCATAACATTTACTCAGGGACATCAGCTCTAAGGAAGTTCATCCAGTATCCCCTTTTGGTGATGACTTGATGAGACACAAGGAAATGGGACACTGCCCACCCCTGCCTTTGCCTCCCCTACCTGATGCAGTAAGAGCCTTGAAGGGAGGCCATGTCCTGCCTTACTTGCAGAAATCGAGGACCAGAGAATGCAAGTTGCTGAACTGCAGAGCCCAGAGACCATGGATCCATCCTGCAGTCAGTGAGTTCTAGGATGATCAGTGTGCAGGTGGTGGTCAGTGTGCAGGTGGCTGTCAGTGTGTAGGTGGTGGTCAGTGGGCAGGTGGTGGTCAGTGTGCAGGTGGCTGTCAGTGGGCAGGTGGTGGTCAGTGGGCAGGTGGTGGTCAGTGGGCAGGTGGTGCACCCCTTTGGTTCCAGAAGCAGAGCCTGAGAGTGCAAAGTGAAAAGGGGCTCACACAGTGAAGACTGATGCTCTGTGTTTCAGTGTTATTTAGAAGCCAAATATGTTAAATAACTCAACATTTGTTCATGAATTTCATTTTTTCAAAATTTATTTGAGAGAGAGAGAGAGAGAGAAACACCAATGTGTTGTTCCACTTGCCGAGGCTTCACTGGTTGCTTCTTGCATGTGCCCTGACGGGGGATCGAACCTATAACCTTGGTGTATGGAGACAATGTTCTAAGCAACTGAGCCACCCGGCCAGGGCTTACCTCAACATTTTTGCCTCTAAGATAATTTTCTAATTACCCAAGAAGAAAATGTCATGAAATTAAATTATTTCTCTTGAAAATGAAGACTCATTGAAGGATTATATGGGAAACACCAAGCTTTTCAACGAGATAAGGTATATTGGAGCATATCTTTTTAGAGGTTATTATGGGCTGAACTGTGTCTCCCCCCAACCCCACCTCCACTTCAGGTGTTGAGTCCTAACCCCCCTCGTATCTCTGAATGTCACTGTATTTGTAAGCAAGGCCTTTAAAAAAAGTAATTAAGTTGAAAAGGAGGTCACTAGGGTGAGCACTAATGGACTCTGACTGGTGTCCTTGTAAGAAAAGGAAATTTGGTCACAGGTACGTGCAGAGGGAAGACCAGGTGAAGACACAGGAAGGAGAGGACCATTTACAAGCCAAGGAGAGAGGCCTCAGGAGAAGCCGAGCCTGCTGACCCCTTGAGCTCCAACTTCGAGCCTCTAGACCTGTGAGAAAGTGCGTTTCTGTTGTCTGAGCCGTGCCGTCTGTGGCACTTTGTCACGGTGGCCCCAGCAAACTAACACAGATTACCCTAAACCAACAGATTTCCATCCTCCTGTGGCTGTGTTCTCTTTAGGAGGGAAGTGTTGCTGTGCCAGTCTGGTCATTAGGTGAAATTATAATAGTTCAGTGATCTCACGAATGGTTCATTTCCATAGTGACAGACATTGTCAGCATCTAGAGGATGCTCAGAACTAGTCCATGCGAATTCAGCAGCCAGGAGGCTCTCACGTTGAAGCCGCTGGACTGGTGGCCACACGTGAGGCTTTGGAGCCGACTCAAGTTCTCCCAGTTCCTGAATGAAGGTGTCAATGCCAAGTTCATTGCTTGTGGTGACGAATGATGCCAGTCACCTTTAAATCTCTACGTTACAGACAGGAAAGGGTATTGGAAATTACAAATCATGAAGGCCACCTTTTAGCAATTAGAATCACCACAACCTGAGGAGTCCTTCAGTTCCGAATTTAACCCTAAAAGAGGCTTTGGTGAGGTTTGGAGGCTTAGGGTCTTTTCAGGTAATGACACGCTGGTCAGAGACAGGATTGCAAATTATACCTTGGCTGAGAATAAAAACGCCCTTGTAGCCTCAACTACAGAGCTGGTGCCTGGGCCGCTCTGGGGAGAGAAGGCGAGCTGGAGTGCAGGGCTGGGTTTCTCAAGCTGTGCTTCTGACTGGGGAGCCCATGTGGCACGTCACTGCCCAGGTTAAGACTGGTCTGTGCCACACGGGCTCCGCCAGGTCCTAGAAGTCTGAACCCGTGGTCACTCGCTGGAGCACAAGCACTGTTGGGGGCGAGGCCCCAGCCGTGTGTGACAGGCTGTCTCCGCAGCCTCCATACCACCATGGGCACTGCCTCTTAAGGAACAGTTAAGGATGACTTTTAACCTGCAGGGATGGCACTCCGGCTTGAGTAGACAGGGTACCCGGCCTGACTCTCTGAATAAAAACAACTAAAACTTCTGGTTATATATTTAAAGCACTTTTTTCAAATTATTTTTAAGTTGTGGTCAAATGGACATGACATGGAATGTGCCATCTTTGTTATTTTTCAGTGTGCAGTTCAGTGGCAATCAGCACGCTCACGCGGCAGTGCGGCCGTCCCCACCGTCCACCTGCAAAAAACCTTCACCTCGCCAAAGTGAGACGGTGCCCAGCAAACCCGCCCCAGCCCTGGCGACTGCCGTCCTGCCTGTCTCCATGAATCCGATTCCACTGGGGGCCTCAAGTAAGTGGAATCATACGGTATTCGTTCTTTCGTGCCTGACTTACTTGACTCAGAGTATGTTCCTCAAGGTCCATGCAGGTTGTGGCAAGTGTCAGAATGTTTTTTAAAGCTGAGTAATATCCTAGTGCCCGTGTGGACCACACCCTGTTTATCCATTTGCCTGTTGGTTTGGACCGTGTCCACATTTGGCTGTGTGAGCGCTACCGCTGTGGATGGGGCAAATGCGCATGCCTTGGAGAGCCTGCTTTTCTTTGGGGCAAGTGCCCAGAGGGGGAATTGCTGGATTGTATGGTAATTCTATTTTTAATTTTTTCAGGAACCTCCACACTGTTTTCCACGGTGGCTGCACCACTTTACATTTGCACTGACAGTACACAAGGATTCCAGTTTTTCCACATCCTCATCAACATGTTATTTTCTGTGTTTTTATAGTAGCCATTTTAATTTACATGAAACGGTATCTCATTGTGGTTTTGATTTGCATTTGGACATTTGTATATCTTCGTTGGACAATGTCTATTCAAGTCTTTTGCCCATTTTTTTAAAATAGGGTGCTTGCTTTATTGTTGTTGAGTTGTAGGAGTTCTTTGTACATCCTGGGTATCAACCCCTTTCCAGATGTTACCACCGTGTGGGCTGCCTGTCCAGGCTGTTGATTGTGCCGTCTGAGGCACAGAAGTGTTCGGTCAGTTCATCTGGTTTTCTTGTGTTGCCCATGCTTCTAGCATCATAGCCAAGAGATCATTGCCAAATCCAACGTCATAAAGCTTTCCTCTATGCTTTCTTCTAAGAGTGTTAAAGTATATGTATATTATTTATTTAATATACATTTACATATTTGATATATAAATATATAATAAATATATAATAAATATATAATGTATATAAATATATAGAATATGTTATATATACATTTAAAATGGGTTGATTGAGTGGCAGGTTAATGAGGAACACCCAGAGGTCAGTGAATGAGACAGGGTGGGAGCCTAGAGGGGCATGGGGGCACTGAAGCCAGCTCTCCCTTTGAGAGCATCGTTGAAGCAGTAGGCCGATACACAGCAGCTTCAGGCCAGTGGTACGTGTGGGAAGTAGTTGGGGAAAAGAAGTGAGATAAAGCTTTAGCTATTGTATTTGTAAATTCTGCAACTTTTAGTCCTTGAAAAAGTATATTTTATGAAATATACATAGATGTCTGTTCTATTATTTGTTGCATTTTTTATTTATTTGAAATGTTTCAATAAAATCACATTTTTAGAGAATTACTTTTTAAAATTATCATCCAGTGGTAGATTCATTGAGAGGGAGGGAAGGAGAGAGAGAGAGAGAGAAATGTGAGAGACAGAAACATTGACCGGTTGCTTCTCATACATGCCCCTCATGGGGACCAAACCTGCAACCTAGGCATGTGCCCTGACTGGGAATCAAACCTGCAGCCTTCCAGAACACAGGACAATGCTCCAACTAACTGAGCCATGCCAGCCAGGGCCATTGTTTTTTGTTTGTTTTGTTTTTAGAAAAGCTTGGAGCATATCAATCAGCAACCAAATGAGTTACAGCGGGAACGCATGATGCAGCGTGCTTATGTTCCATCTGAAGATTAACTGAATGAACATTTTCAAAGTGCATGACTCATGAGTCTGGCGACCTCCGAGTTGCTCAGGTGAGGGCCCCAGACGCAGATCTGGTTCCCCAGCGTGTAGCACTCGTCTCGAACTGTCAAGAGCAAAGGTTCCGAGGGAATTGGTAGGATGCTTGGCGGGGAGTCATCGGGTCTTACAAGTGTAAGCTGGCGTGTGAGAGAAAACAGGTGGACGTCATAAGGAAACACCCATGCCTCTGAATATGTGCAGAAAGACTGTGGTCATGAGACAATGTTAGAAGAACATTTTTAAAAAATTTTAATTTTGGAATAGGTGTGCACTAGGGTGCACTCAGCACAAACTTATGACGCTCCTGCCACCCGCAAAGTTCCATGAAAAGTTCTACAGAGCCGATGGTTCCAGCAGGTTACTGCCCATTATTGGGTCAGGAAAGCAATTTCGTTGCAACCAGATTTTTTTCTTTAATAAGATAGGAAAGAAGAGAAACTATCTGAGTGTATTCTAAGCTGTAAGAAACAATGACCTTCTGAAACTTTTATTTTAATGATATTCAGAATCAAAATGGAACCCAACCAAAGCAGCCCGCCAGCCCTTATACATTGGGTCATGATGTTACTGCATTTCTGATGGCGACTGTAATTTAAAGCATTTGGAAAACATTGCTAAAGGGACTAAAATTTGAGCAAGGTTTATGATGAACTCTTATGATTTAGCAGTGGATGTTAATTATAAGGACTACCATAGAAAAAAATTGGTCATTATTTTACAAAAAGAAGGGTGGTTCTGTGAAGCTCATCCCGTGGGACGAGCAGGGAGATGTGAGAGGCAGCCCAGAGGAGCAGGCATGAAAAAAGGAATTGGAAAGACCCAGGAGGGTGCATGGGAAGGAGGCGAGTAGAGGGGGTGCAGGGAGAGAGGCTGGAGGGACAGCCGCCCTGGGAGGTGGACGTTTAGGTGAAAGAGGAAGATGGTTAGAGAGGAACTTTAGGTGGTTCTTTCTGAGTGGGGTGCAATGTGATCATCCTCACCCTCCAAAAAACATTCAGGAAAAATAGGGGTGGGATGAAGTTGGACCAAAGTTACCTAAACAGTGAACATTTCATTTTTTTCTTAAGTACCTGCCTCTGTCTAATTTTGCTTAATTCGTTGTCTTGTTCAGCCCTCAACATTCTAGGGAATCAGTGCGTGGGTATTTGATTGTTAAAACAGACTGTCTTTCTGCACTGGAGATAGGAACGTTATGAAGTTGGCCTGTCTGTCTTTGGGGCCTGGACTCCCCCTTCCGGTCTATCAGGACCCACTCCCAGGAGTTGACCATTTGGTCTCAGAGTTGAGCCCTCTTCTGCCCCCCTCAAACCCAACCCCTAGGTGTCATCTCAGAAAAAAGTATGATATCAGATTTTTTTGAAACCCAGTGTTTTTGGAATCAGAGTTATATGTTTGTTGACCCTCACTCCAACTGGGATGGGAGGCATGGGTGACGCAGGTGTGGCCTGATGACATGGGCACATCAGCTGTCAAGGGAAGGAGACGTTCACTCGGAGGAATCAAGCAGGGTAGCTGGAGTGCTGGGGAGGGAGGTCCTGCAGTGAGGACAGAGGTGGTGCCTTGGGGCTGGGCTTTCTAGATGGGGAGTGGGAGGAGGGGCGGCTTGCCCCTCCAGATGTGAAGTGATGTGGGACAGGCAGGCCTGCTGGGAGGACTGGGATGGGCGATCAGCCACAGGAGAAGTGCTGAGCAGGCCCTTGGTGCCAGAGCCAGGCTTTGGGCTTCAGGCAGGAACACAGAGGGGGCAACACCACCAGCTCTGGGCTTGAGGGGACTGAGGACCCAGGTTCCTTGGGAGTAAACCTTAGTCAGTTCATTTCAGAGAAGAATGGGGAAAGGAGAACATCACTCACCTTCCTGAGAATCTGTCCATTGTTGATGCTGGTTTCCAAGTCCTTTGTGATGGCTGGACGCACAGGCGTCTGCGTCTGTGCACAACGCTTCTCATGTGTCTTCAGGAGCTTCTGAAGAATTGGAACAATGGGCAGGGGTGCTCCTTCACTTTTTCATTCTCCTTCCTTTTCTCGTGGCATTGTTTTATTGTGTTAGATTTCACTTGGATCCTGCAAACAGTAACTTGCCCCGAAACCCAACACACAGACATCTTTTTAAGTAGCAGATTCCACGCCCCACCCAAAATTGGCAAATATTGCTGCGCACCCCTCTCTGAAAATTTTAAAGTGCTTCATTTATCTTAAAATGGGTATAGGGAATTATGATAGACAGTCAAGTGGTTTTTTTTAATTTCTAATTTCTATATTCATGGATCCATGTTCTTTCTTTTAGATTCTTTCAAATGAGGGCAGTACCCATACAACTCAATGATAAAGGGATATAATTAATATCAATAGTAGAAACTAAATATTACCAAGGGAATAGTTATTTAGAAATGGCATAATTCTCTTTATAGACATAACTCTTGCCAGGCAGTATATCATAGTGGTTAAGAACATAGGCTTTGGCCCTGGCTGGTGTGGCTCCATGAACTGAGTGCCGGCCTGTGAACCAAAGGGTCGCGGGTTCAATTCCCAGTCAGGGCACATGCCTGGGCTGTGGGCCAGGTCCCCAGTAGGGGGTGTGTGAGAGACAACCACACATCGATGTTTCTCTCCCCCTCTCTCTCCCTCCCTTTGCCTCTCTCTAAATAAATAAAATCTTTAAGAAGAGCACCACTTCTTTGCTAGTACTGCCATCACTTTTCCACCTGCAGCTGAGGTCTGTTGTCCAGTTGCCAGAGTGATGTTTTTCAAATCTAAGTCAGATCATGTGACTCTTCTGCTTAAATCTCTACAATGGTCTCCTATTGCATTGATCTTTATGGAATGTTATATACACTTTATCAGTTATTGAGAGAGGTATATAAGTGGGAATTTGTCTACTTCAGCTATTCATTCTGTAAATTTTTGTTTTATCTATTTTGAAGCTATGTTTTTAGGTGTCTACAAATTTAGAACTGCTAAACCCTCCCGGGGGACTCTACCCTTTTGTCATTCTTTGCTATTCCTCTTCACCTCTAGAAATGCTGCGTGTCTTACAGCCACAGTTCCCAGACTGTGCACTGAGGTGCTTGGCTGTGCCACAAGCACACAGGGTACGTTGGGATATTTGAGGTTTTCAAGGGAAAGGGAGCGGTGTCTGTTTGATGCCATGTGAGCCCCGTGGGGGCAGTTCAAAGTTTCAAATTGGATCACACCCGTGTCAGTACCCCATTGCTGCATACCTAATTACATATCCCGTCATACATGAAAAGCGTCTTGGAAAGAGAGAATGAACCCAGCAGAACGTAGATGCTCAGGTACTGGGGCAAGGGGAAAGTCACAAAGTTATAGCTCTGGTTGGGACTTTACAGATCGTCTAATCCAGAAGCCATCACCAGGACAGCCAAGTGTCCCGGGACTCTGAGTGCTAAAACTAGGAGAGCAGTGGGCACACCAGGGTGGTTATTCGCCCCTCCACTCCCCCGACCCACGGCCACCGCCCAGCTGCAGCCTCAGCGTCCTGCTCTTGGCTGTGCTCCAGGAAGCTGCTGCAGAGCAGCCAGCCTGGGCTGCTACCCAAAACCTATTTGCCATCTCAGACCTTGTCTAACTTCTTGTCTTACACACAACAAAAATGAGCCCCAGGAAAGAAAAGAAGGGACTCCCTCTGGCTGAGAACAGAACTGGGCCTGCTGACTCCCATGCCTGTTTTCAGTAAGCACCCCAGGTGCTGCTTGTCATCAGGCTATTGGCAAACACTGGCAAGGCATCATGGGAGATCGTGCAGGTGGGGCGGGGTGGGGGTGGCCAGGCTTTTTGGGTCAAGAGGAACCTGTTTGAATTATGTGTCTGCAATTATTAGTAGGGTATTATGGGTAAGCAAATTCACTTCCCCAAACTATTTTCTTCAGCTATAAAAAGGGTGAGAATATTAGCTCTTCAGCATTTGCGAGGATTAAAGGAGATAACACATGAAAAGCTTTTTCATCAGTAACTTGGGGGTGACGATGATAAAGAATCTTCATGAGGAGTAATCAGCTAGCACATGACGGATGCCCAGAACAGAGCCTGGCACACAGTAAAGAGTAAATACTTGGGTGGGCAACCGGGGGCAGAGCAAGGTTAAGTGACTTGCCTAAGGGCAGACGCTGGTAAGTCGTGCAGCTGGGACTCAAGTTCAGGCAGTCTGGCTAGCATGCAAATTCTCAGTCATTCTGAGGTGCCACCGGCAAGGGACAGCTGTGGGCTGAATGTTTGCACCCACCCAAACTCCTGCGTTGCAGCCCTGACCAGGGCTGTGGTGTTATTTGGAGAGGGGGCCTGTGGGAGGTAATTGGGGTTGAATGAGGCCATGAGGGTGGGGCCCTCAAGTTAGGCTTAATGCCCTTGTAAGAGGAGACACCAGAGAGTCTGTTCCTTCCCTCTTCCTCACCCTTCTCCCTCTCCCCTCCCTCTCCTCCCCTCCTCCGTCCTCTTCCTTTTCCCTCTCCAAGCTGTTGAGACAATTGCCACCAAAAGCCAAGAGAAAAGGCTTCAAAATGAAACCCACCTTGCTGGCACCTTATCTTGGATTTCCAGTCTCCAGAACTGTGAGAAATAGATTTTTGTTGTTCAGGCCACCCAGTCTGTGGTGTTTTGTTCTGGGGGTCAAAGCTGACTGAGACAGGTACTGTGTACAGTATTACTTAAGGTATATGCTATATGCACATACATTCTATATACTTTTAAAGACCTTCTATTTTTTATTTAAAGATTTTATTTATTTTTAGACAGAGGGAAAGGAGGGAGAAAGAGAGGGAGAGAAACATCAATGTGTGGTTGCCTCTCATGTGTTCCCTACCGGGGACCTGGCCTGCAACCCAGGCATGTGCCCTGACTAGGAATCGAACTGGCGACCCTTTGGTTTATAGGCTGGCACTCAATCCACTGAGCCATGCCAGCCAGGGCAAGACCTTCTTAAATCTTCATTCTTTTTCACTTGATATTTTACCAGGAGCATTTTATGTCACTTCCCTGTACTGTAATGTGTGGCCCAGGTTAGCAAACAGGGGTGTCCAACCTGCAGCCCATAGGTTGCATGCAGCCCAGGATGGCTATGAATGTGGCCCAACACAAAATCGTAAATTTACTTAAAACATTATGAGATTGTCTTTGTTGAGTGTGATTACGTGTTGCAAGGTATTTAATGTGTGGCCCAAGACCACTCTTCCTCTTCCAGTGTGGCCCAGAGATACCAAAAAGTTGGACACCCCTGACTGGCTGATTCATTAATGAATATTTATGGCAGCTCAAGGATTAGGTGCCCTACCCCATGAGGTTTTTTTTCTCTCTTCTGTGACTCTCCTAGAGATGGGACGGTGGTGGGGACTTAGGGTAGGGAGAGGTGAATGAAGCCTAGAGGCAGAGGGCCCCTGCCTGCTGTTGGAGGAGGAGAGGGAGGAGGGAGAGGGGGAGAAGAGCCCCTCCTGAGTCCCCTGCTTGTCCAGCTCCGACACCTGCTGGCTCAGCCTCAGAGTCCCAGGAGACAAGGAGAGGTGGGGAAGAAGGGGCTGCATGACTCTCCAGGGCTCTCAACAATTTTAGTACATTCCAGAGAGAATCCTAACTACCCACCTGAGGCCGGGACACCCCTAGCTGTGGTGTGCAGGGCAAGTCTGGGTGGGAGCCGGCGGGCAATGGGGGTAACTGGGGTGGGGAATGGGGAGGCAGGGGTGCATACAATCTAGGTGGAGTCAGGTCCCAGCCTGTCTCCAGCAGCGAATCAGGGACTACACAGTATTTAGGCACACTCCTCAGCCCAGCCTGTGCCCCACAATTACCCGGGGGCACTGTCTCTGCATCCCTCACCCAGCCGCCTTCCCTTGTGGGTGAGCCGTGGACAGGACAGCCAAGGGTGGTCACAGAGAGGGGCGGAGGTGGGGGGCGGGTGGGGAAGGGACAGTGACGGGGTGGGCTGGAGCGGGACGAAAGAGTCAGGGGCTTGAGGAGGAGCAGGGGCAGCCGCAGGAAATGTCATTCCAGGGTCCCCCACTGACCCTGGCTGTGTCCTCGCTGCAGGTCAGACAGAGAAAGACAAACACCACCTGACTTCACTTGTAGGCAGAATCTAAAGAATAAAATAAACAAATAAACAAAACAGAAACTGTCTCATAGATACAGAAAACAAACTGACGGTTGCCAGAGGGGAGGGGAGTGGAGGATTGGTGCCCAACGCGAAGGGTTAAGAGCAGACCGTAGCTGCGAAGCACAGCTCGGGAGTACAGCCCGCACACACATTATTCTACCTGATAACTAAGTACCCCAGGGGGGTACTTTGAATATCAGGGCGCTCACTCTGTGTGATTGTCTAATCACCTGTGCACCTGAAACTAATACAAAACAATAGTGACTGTCAACTGTAATTGAAAAAATTAAAAAGGTCATCTAGGAGGGGAGAGAATTTGGGGACCTGTGTCCCTGGTCGCGGGTGAGGCATCAGGTGACAGAGGTCTCCAAAAGACAGATGCCTTAGCTGTTACCTGCCAGAGCCCCTAACTGACCAGAGCCCCTAACTAGCTCTGTTTCCAAGGCAAGATGCCATTGGAGTGGTGCTTACGTCCAACAGCAACAGGCAGAAGCCAGCGTGAGGGGACTCTCCTGCCCACTAGAGAGGTCCATTTTATGCTTTTCTGCCCCAGTCCCAGGAGGAAGGGGAGCACCTCACGGGCTGGGCCTGTGCAGAAGTGTGGGGAATGTGGATGAGAGGGGTGCAAAAGGAGTCGCAGCTTTAGGAAGAAGTGTGTGTGGGGGGGGGCGATTTTTAAAGAATCTTGCCATCAGCAGTGGCTTCCAGACTTGTAAATTTAAAGATCTGGGGGCGGAATAAAGACCTCCCTCTCCCCCTGCCCCCTAAAATACCCATGCTCCAGTCCTGGGAGCCTGGGAACATATTACCTTACACGGCCAAAATGACTTTGCAGATGTAATTAAAATTACAGACCTTGACATGGGACCAATCTCACCACTTGAGTCTGAAAACCTGAAGCCGGGAAACTTCTGCTATGGGTCAGTGAGAGGTGAGCAGGAGGGGAAAGGTCAGAGAGATGCAATGAGAAGAACCCCATGGCCTGTGGCTGGCCTTGGAGGGGGAGGGAGGGGGCACCAGCCAAGGAACTCGGGCAGCCCCGAGGCTGAGTGAATTCTGCCTGGCCCTCTGTGAAGGAGCCCAGCTCTGCTGACGCCTTGATTTCAGCCCACAGAGTCCCAAGTGGGGTTTCCGACTTCTGGGACTGTCAGATAGTAAATTCCATAGAGAATAGACTATTAATGAAAGTTTAATGAAAGAATGAATAAAAAAAAGAAATCGGATTAAACTATTTTACGGTCAACTGCAAATGGAAGATAGCTCCTTAACTCCTCCAGGGCTGGCTGTCGTTTTCTAAGTGTGCATTATAAACCCAGAGGGCTCTGATGGAAGGCACTTGGGGCACAAAGTGAAGGGAGCAGATGAGGAAGGCTGAGGGGTCCTGTGTTTGGCCAGACAGGCCTTTCCGGTGAGCGTGCCCCCGTGAGTCAGCTCCCCGGGCTACCTATTCTCCATGCAGTCTCTCTCTTCCCTGCTGGGCCCTGGCCCTGCCTTCCTAAGGCATATAACCAGAGGGCAGTGAGGGAGAGAAGTCTGGAGTGGGCTGAGAGAGGGCACATACAGGTCACTGACTAGGAACCCAAGCAGATGCTCCGAGGGCAGGGGATGATCAGGAAAGCCAGAGCCCAAGAGGACAGGGACAGAGTGACGGTCCGAAACCAGGTGGACCATTAGAGATGAGATGAGGCCCAGTGGGCAGGTTTCTAAAGAAAATGTAACACCAGGATTAGGTTCAGCTTGGAGTGACAGAAACCCATTAACACTGGTTAAAACAATATAGAAGTTCTTTCCCTTTCATGTATATGAAGTTCAGGGCTAAGCAGTCCAGAGCTGCTGGAAGGTCCAAGCTCATGAGAAATCCTTCTGCTTTATTACTCTGCCATCCTCGTGGCCCAGAATGGCTGCTGAGCCCCAGGCATTTTGCTTCCATTTCAGGTAGAAGGAAGGATGACTGAACAAAGAAAGGCCCATTTTCTCCCTTCAAGGACATTTCCCAGAAATCACATGGGACACTTTTGCTTACATTCCATGGACCGGACTGATGGACATGATCATACCTAGTTGCAAAAGTGGCTGGGAAATAATCTTTATTCCAGGCCTACCTGAGCCCAGCTAAAAAAACGGGAGCTTCTGTTATTTACAAGAAAAAAACGGGAAAAATGGATTTGGGGAGATAACAGCCACCGGAGCCACAGCAGCTCCCAGGGGCCCGGCCACAGGGGCGGCAGGTGCAGTGGGCGGGGTGGCTGCTGTGCTGTGTGCGTTCCGCAGACACCGAGCGTTTGTCAGTCAAAGGCAGCCCGGAACCCATTTCACAGCTGTTACCACTTTAGGTGTGACTCACCAGGGATGAACCAAAAGTGTGTTTTGATTTCCGGCAAAGCCTGGAGACAAAAATAACAACAAATGTAGAGAAAGGATTCAATATTTCACATTTCAAAGAAGCCTCTAGCAAAGTAGTTTTGGGGGAAAAATCAGAACTCTGTTGGGTTTCATCATCTGTGGTTTGCAGCCGTGTTGTTTTGGGTTTTGGTGAATGCGGGGGGTGGGGGGTTGTTGCCGTGACCTTTTCGGCTCTCAGAGCCCCATCAGGCCACCCCACCCACCTGCCTTTGCTCCCTGCTGTCTCCAGTCATCAGGACTCCCAGAAAGGCTTTGAGGTGAACTTGGCTTTGTGGGGAGGGGCGCTCTTCTGCTACTAGATGCACAGGAAATCATGCACCAGAGGGGAGGAAACCGGGAGACTACTTGATGGAGAAGGAAAAGAAAGGAAGAGGGGAAAGAAAGAGGGAAAGTGAAAATAGGAGGGAAGAGCCACAGAGGAAGGTGTGTAAGGTCAGAAGGGGAACAGCTCAGGGGCAGTCTACCCCCTACGCCCCACCCCGATATCTTTAAAGATTTCTCACAAATGGGCCCCCTTCTCCCTTCAAAAGGCAGAACACAATTCCTCTTTCTTTGAGTGTGGCTGGGCTTAGTAACTAATTTCTAATGAATAAAATATGGTGGAAGTATGGCAAGTGTGAAAAGGCATCACAGCACCCTCTCTCTCTCTCTGCCTCATCACTCGCTAAGTGGGAAGCCAGCCACCAAGGAGCCCTGGGAGAGGCCCTTGTGTGAGGAACTGAGGCCTCCAGCTGGGTGAGTAAGACATCTTGGAAGCGGATCCTTCGGGCCCAGTCAAGCCTTCAAGTCACTGCAGCGTCATGAGAAACTCTGAGCCAGAACCGGCCAGATGAGACCCATATTGCACAGGCATGGAGTCATGCCTCTGAGGTCCTGTCAAAGTAAAGGCTGGTGACTCGTTGGGGAAATTACTACGTCAAAGGACTTTGATGGGTGTCATAGACAGGGTTCCCTAGAAAGCAAAGCCAGGGCAGCCAGGAGTGGAGGAAAAGGCCAAGAGGGATGAAAAGCAAATGCAAATTGATGCCTTTCTGAACTGGCCAGTCATCCTGTTGTTTATGCCGAACCACTGAACTCAGAACAGTCAGGGAGGAAGTGAGGAGAATTCAGAGTCAGCTCCCTCCTATCTGTCCTGGGTGAATTTGAACTCTCCGGCACTTCCAGGTGTTGCCACCTGATCACAGGGTCGACACTGGGGAAGTGGGTCCCTGACTCTCAGAGGCAGTCTCTGTGGGTTCTGTTGTCGTGGACCTGGATGTGAGCAAGGCCAGGCTGCAGCATGGCCTGCACACCTGGGGAGGGCGGGAAGAGGTGGAAGGGCCATGGCCGGGGGTCTCCACTGAGTCAGCAACGAGGGCCCCGTAGGCACGGGGGAGGCGCACCGGCTGCATTGGCGTGCTGGTGGGCAGCTTTTTAGCTTCCATCCAAGCTGATGCACCTGGAAAAGGGGAGGTCCAGGCCCTGTGGTGGGAACTGGCAAACTTTTCCTATAAAAAGCCAGAGAGTAAATATTTTAGGCTTGCTGGCCTTATGGTCCCCGTTGAAACTGCTCAGCTCTGCTGTTAGTGTGGAAGCAGCGGCCATGGACAGTATGTCGATGAACAGATGTGGATGTGGTCCCAGAAAACTTAGTTCATGGGCACTGAAATTCAAATGTCATATCATTGTCGTATGTCACGAAGTGTTATTTTTCTTTTGATTCTTAAAAATCATTTAAAATGGGTAAGACAGTCACTATCAGCAAAAACAGAAAATAAGCATTTGGCAAGGACGTGGACAAAAGGGAGCCCTCGGGCACTGTTGATGGGACTGTAGGGTGGGTGCAGCCACTGTGGAAAGCAGTATGGTGTTTCCTCAAAAAAATCAAAAATAGCCCTGGCTGGTATGGCTCAGTTGGTTGGAGTGTCATCTCCTACACGGAAAGGTTGTGGGTTTGGGTCCCAGTCGGGGCACAGTCTGGTTGCAGGTGTGAGTCCTGGTCAGGGAGCGTGAGAGAGGCAGCCATCACTGTTTCTCTCCCTCCCTTTCTCCCTCACGTCCCCTCTCTCTAAAATCAACAAGCATGTCCTTGGGTGCGGAAATACATGCATACACACAAGTAGAGCTACTATATATGATCCAGCAATTGCACTTTTGGGTATATATTAAAAAGAATTGGAAATAGGATCTCAAAGAGATTATTTGTACGCATATCAGCATTAGTCACAAAGGCCAAAAGATGGAAACAACACAAGTGTCCACCGACAGAGGAACAGATAAAGAAAATGTGGTCCATGCGATGGCATATTGTTCAGCTTTAAAAAGGAAGAAATTCTGACACAGGTCACTACATGGATGAGCCTTGAGGACATTGTGCGTGAAACGAGCCGGTCACAAAGGACAAACACTGTGTGACCCTACTTATACTGAGGAGTCAGACTCGTAGAGACCAGAAGTCGGAGGCCGCTTGCCAGGGCCGAGGGCAGAGGAAGTGCCGTGTTGTCTGCTGAGCACAGAGTTTCCATTTTTCCAGATGGACAGAGTCCTGGGAGGGGTGATGGTGATGGGTGGACAACGGTGTGACCTCATGTCGTTGGACTATACACTCAGAAATGGTTTCGGCCGTACATATGTTATTTGTACTTTATCACAAATTTTTAAAAGATTTTACTTATTTACCTCTAGAGAGAGGGGAAGGGAAGGAGAAAGAGAGGGAGAGAAACATCAGTGTGTGGTTGCCTCTCACACGCCCCCCACAGGGGACCCAGCCCGCAACCCAGGCACGTGCCCCGACTGGAAGTCGAACCGGTGACCCTTTGCTTCGCAGTCCAGTGCTCAATCCACTGAGCCACACCAGCCAGGGCAATCACACTTTTTTAAAATGTAGAAACCGCCCTTAGCTCACGGACTGCCCAGACACAAGTGGGGCGCCACCGTCGGCCCGTGGACCGCAGTTGCCTGTAGGGTTGTATTAGCACATCCGACCCTCCCTAGTTTGGAAATGGCCCAAAATTCCACACGGCAACCCAAGGGGCCAATGCAGTGCCCACGGAAGAGCGTAGGTGGGCAATCTCTGTTTCATCGCGAGTGAAAGAAACAAGTGCTGTTTTATTGAAAAGTCAAAGTGAACTTTGACAAGGGCTCCACGAACATCAACATGGGGAACTACTTTTGAGCTTTTTCCTAAACCCTTTTGCCTTCCTTCTTGAGGATGAAAAAGTTCATTTTGCTGAGCCTTTCCTGAGGTGATTTGGGTGTGAATAACCCGCCTCTCTAATCGTCAGAGCACCTTTGCCTTCTGGTTCTCTCTGTTGTGTTCGGAGACAACGGTAAGTTGCCAGGTGCCTTTCTGGCTCCTTGTCGACAGCACTGTTCTCTAGGAAAAGCTCCCTGCAGATCAAAGGCAGAGGAATGGCTGAGCACAGATCACAGAGCATCTCCTGCACGAAACATCACATGGCCCTTGAGGGAATGAGCGAGATGTCTGTGTGAACGTGGAAAGTGCTGCTGTATCGGTGTGAAGGGGAAAACTAGTGGCCGAGGAGCACTGTGACTTCAGCGACGCTGCATATGGGCACCGGAGGCTGAGCTGGAAAGGGGACCTCAGGGAAGTTACAATGGCTGTGGATGCATTTGGGGCTGTGGGGGGGACTGGTGCTGCGGAAAGGAAAAGTATTCTTGACTCAGAGTGTTCTGGGTCAAATCCTGTCATTGGGGTACGTAACTCGCCTACGCTGAGCCTCAACTTCTTACTTTCAGTCTGTAGATTCAAATGAGGGCTGAGCGTGTGGCACTCGATAGGCTCAAAGAGCAGCAGGGTGCTGGCCGGGGGCTTCGTTGGTTGGAACACTGTCCTGTACGCCACAAGGTTTCGGGCTCGACCCCTGGTTGGGGTGTGTACAGGCGGCAGCCGAGGAATGTTTCGCTCTCACATCAAAATTTCTCTCTCTTTTCCGTCCTCTTTCTAAAATCAATAAACATATCTATGGGTGAGGATTTAAAAAGAAAAAGTAGGAATGTCTTAGGGGAGAAGTCTATTTAAAGCACTGTTACAAAGTCGTTATAATAACCTTAAAGACAAAAAAAGTACTTCTAGTTAATAATAGTACATGTGCATTGTAGAAAGCTTGAGAAATATACGAAAACTTGAAAATATACAGCAAACTTCATCTGTAATCCGATCAGCCAGACATGGCCAGTTTAAAGTCCCCCAGTGCAGTGCCACAGACCGCTTTCCACCGGGACCCGCCTGCCGTTCCTCAGGGAGTTCCTTGTCCCCTCAGCCTCGGGCTCCTGTTCTGTGAAACGGGCCCCACCGCAGCCACCCTCAGGGCTGTGTGCACACTCCAGAAGAGAATGTCGGTAACGTGCTGAGCTGGCGGACAGCACGTGCTCAGCCTGTTGATTATTATCCACATCACTGCCGAGGTTCCTTGCTCCTACAGTCACACACTCACACCTTGTTTGCCCTGGAACGTCCTTTATCTCCTTCTGGGTGTCAGCCGCTCTCCAAGTCTGTGTACATCCAGCTCAGCTAGGATGAGTAAGGGCTCTAACAGAATGTGACCAGCTTCTCCTGAAACTGTCAGAATTGCCAGCCCCTATTTTTTCAAAATGTCACGGGTGTACCACTGACATCACAACAATAAATCGTACATCTCTAAGTGTGTGATTTGATAAGCTTTGACACATGTAATTACTCATGAAACCACCACCACAGTCAAGAGGGAGCATATCCAGAACCCCCCAACATTTCCTGGTGCCCCGTGGCCCCTCCCCAAAGACCCCCACCGCTTTCTGTCCCTACGGATGGCACTTGCTGGAATTTTGCACGAGTGGATCCCACGGCCTCGCGCCTTCTTGGCCCAGTCTCTCCATGCAGAGCGGTGACTTTGAGACCTCCTCTGCCGCTGGGCCTGCTAGCGGCTCCTCTCTTCAGATGGCTCAGCGGGGAGCGTTCCGTCGTTGAGAGGCACCCCAATTTGATGGTCCCTTTACCTGTTGGTGGACTTTTGGGTTGTTTCCCTTTTTTGGCTGATACAAGTAAAGCTACTACAACCCTTCTGCACCAGCCTTTGTGTGGATATATGTTCTTGTTTCTCCCAGTCTAACTTTAAAAGCCAGTGTTCTCTTCAAAGGTGTGTCCAGTCTTCCCCCACCCCCTCCGACCAACGTAGACGCACCCTGCCCTGGGGCCAGGTTCTTGTCCCTTAGGTCTTTAACAGGGCTGTTCTCCGGACCCTGACATCACAGAACAGAAGGTGCCTCTTCTCCTCTCTCACTGTTACTTAAGTCAGTAGGATTTTTCCGCTGAGGTTTACGGCAGCGGCTGAGGGATCTGCCGTTCAGGATCCCTCCCAACCTGGTTTCTGGGTGTGGCTTCAGAGGTCAGGGGCCTGAATCTGCAGCTGCTCCTGACTTCTCAGCTCCCCACAAAGGCAGAGAAACAAGGGGAAACCGAGGCACAGAAAAAGTGGTATCATTTGAGATTGTTGGGCCAGGCACCCTCTGCCAGGACTGCCTTCCCTTTCCCATTGGCTTGACCTTGCCTTTTATTTTATTTTATTTATTTTAATGCAGTTTTTTTAAAGGTTTTATTTATTTATTTTTAGAGAGAGGGGAAGGGAGGGAGAAAGAGAGGGAAACATTTAATGTGGGGCTGCCTCTCATGCGCCCCCTACTGGGGACCCTGCCTGCAACCCAGGCATGTGCCCTGACTGGGCTTCCAACCAGCGACCTTTTGGTTCCCAGGTCAGCACTCAGTCCACTGAGCCACACCAGCCAGGGCCTGACCTTGCCTTTTATTAAGATGCCTGGAGTGATGTCCCCTAAGAACACGGATTGACACATTGGGGTCTTCTTAACGGGAAGGGAACGTTTACATTATTTGCCAATTAACTCCTCTCCCCCCTGGGGGCAGTGCTTTCCCCCAGGGTTCTATAATCGCGTATGAAATATTTCCACTGTCATGATGTTCACCCCAAAATAAATAAATATCAGCACCCCCACAGATGTTTCCTTATTTGCCGAAGGAAAAAGAAGACAAACACCGTTATTGTGACTCACAATATTTGTGTAAAAGGCACCACACTAGAGCCTTCCTAAGTACTCCCAACAATAATATTTTGGAAACTTTAATTTTTTTTTTATCTTGGATGGCTCCATGCCCATTGTTTCCAGCTTCAGGCCCCCCACTCCCCGCCCTCAGTGTTAATATCGAGGGTAAGTCAGAGGAGTTTGGGGGGATGACCCGGTGCTTCCAGGAATCTCCTTCTCCCCCCAGACCTGGTGGCTAGTTTCTGCTCTTCCGCAGTGTTGGGGGACACCCAGCCTGCAGCACCCGGAGACCTTGCAGACCTGCTCACCAAGGACTAAAGCAGGGGCTCTCCAACTGGAGTGACTAATGGGCAGAATCCCCCGGGAGGGGGTGGCACGTGGACCAGCAGGCCAGGCCCCACCCCCAGGGCTGGGATTCAGGATGTCTGGGCTGGGGCCTGAGTATTTGCATCTCTATCAAGTTCCCAGGTGATGCTGATGCTGCTGGGCCTGGGACCCCACTTTGAGAACCACTAACCTAAAGCTTCTCTTTCTTTCCAAAGCTGCCTAACATGTTAACTCCCAGAGGCCTGAGGAGACTCCCCCTACCCAGAAGTTGGCACTGAAATATGGGGTTACTTGGAGGGGTAAGAAAGTCCACTTTGCTGGTTCTCAGGCCTGGCTTAAGTCTCAAGGGCTCAGAGTCTGCCTGGTACTTGACAACTTTCTGGAAGGCACCTAGATTTGTTCACTCCCTGAGGACGCCTCTGCAGAGACAGATATCCTGGATTTTCGGTGGCTGTCTGAAGTTCAGGGTGTGCGAGCCCAGTTCTTGGGACAGAGCCAGAGAGAGGGGGAGCCTGAGGTCTGAGCCTTGGGCCCCAGTCTGTGTGGGCTGGCCGGGAGGGTGTCCACAAGTGGAGCCCAAAGCTCTGTCAGTGAACCAGGCATTAGGAACAAGTGACGCATTGGGTGAGTCCAGTGAGCCTGAGATCTGCACCTGGAAGAATGGGGACAAGTGTGCTTGTCAGTAGCCACCCAGAGGGGCTGAGCAGAATGTGGGGAAATGAGGGCGGAGGAGGCTTGAGGGCAGGGGTGACTAGGGCCCCTCTCCCATTGCGCCCTGTGTCTGGGCCCCAATAATGAGGCACTGTGTAACCCAGGGCACCCCTGGGGGAGACCCAAGGGCTCCAGGGCCTGGTGCTGCCACCTTGGCCTCCTGTCTTCCTGGCTTCTGGCCTGGGCTCCTGGCTGTGACACCTGATGCTCCTTCCTGTGGTTATCTTCCACACACTCCCCCCACCCCCCAGGGGCCCGTTCTGACCCTATCTGAACACATGCCTAGACTGTTTGGTGTCAGACCTCCCGGAGCCTTGCCCGCACTGCTTCCTGCTTTCTTGTCCAGCTTCCCCATTCCTGGCCCTTGTGGCCCCCTCTGGGCCCCACCCACTTGGAGGCTGGTCAGTGAGCCTGGCTGCATGCTGGGATTCTGCCCTCAGCCTCTTGGTGAGAGCCGGAACTCATTGGCACTAAGGCGCTAACCAGCCTGCTTCCAAGTCCTTTCAAGCTTCACACTCTGATTTCCACCCACTGGCCTGACAAGTGGGGCAGGCCTGGGGCCGCACTGCCCCCCTTGGGAAGGTTACTCAGCCTCTGTGGGCAGCAGACTCTCCCTCAGTGTCAGGGCTGTTGTGACAACCATGTGAAGAGAATGCTCACAAAACGCATGTCAAAGTGTCCCTTCCGCCCCTCCCCTTGTTCCAGAACGGTGGTCCACTTCCACCCCAGTGTCTAGCACCAGAACTTTCCCTCCGGTTGGAGATCTGTAGCTTGGGCAGAATGCTGGGGAAGTGTGCATCCAGGAAGAGCCAGGTGAGGCCGAAGGGTGGTCTGTTCCCCCACCCCCATCCCCGTCCCTGGAATCACAGATGTTCAGATGACATGGGGTTTGAAAAGGGGTACAAGATGCTCTGAAAAGGTGAGTGTTGGGATGTGAGAAGATTCAACAGCAAGCGTCCTGGGACTGGAAGGAACCAAGGGGCTATTTTCCTGCCCTCAGTTGGAGCTGATTCTGGGGCACCCCAGGCAGGTAACCTTGTCTGTTACAAGAATGTAAAGGGGCCTTGGAGCCTCTCCTCTCAGCGAATCTGGCGCCATCCTTTACCCATTCGGTTTGAAATGGGGTTGAGCAGGTAGCAAGAGTGGTCCCTTACCACTAAGTCAGTGGACTTAGACTTAGGGACCCAGAGAACAGTAACCACACCTAACACAGAGCCATTTTCCCTGTTGACCCCACAACCAAGTGGGACTGCCTTGAAAAGGCAAGGCTTGGGGGGAGAGGGTTGAGAGGACAGAGAAGCAGCTGAGAGGCAGGAAGGGCTGGCATGGGACAGCTCTTGGTTCAGTGCAGTAAAAGATTTCCTCCTGGCCCGGGGCCACCATCACAGCATGCCTTCCGCTCCATGTGGTTCTGCCCCCCAGGGCCTCACCCGGGGTCAGATCCCTCTTCTCTGGGAGCCCTTCGGCAATCTGTTCCCCAGGCCCAGCAGCTGCCCAAGGCTCTTCCTGGGTGTGATGTGGGGGTCTCATGGTCCAGAAGCCACCGTGTTGGGGCCTCAGCCCTCCTACTTGGTGACCAGCACAGCTCCAACCAGCAGAGTCCAGGAATGTCACCTTTGCTCTGCTGAGGAAGTAAAGGCAGGACACTAAGAAGCTAGGAAAACTCCTTGGCAAGTGGAATGGGGAAACTGAGACACACAGCTGAACAGACCAGCTGAGTAATTTACAGCCAGGGGCTGATGGTCATCTGGGTGGAAAGTTCTGGGTGCCTAGCAACAGGCAAAACTGGTGACCTTGCCCCCAGGGTGGCCTTTCCTCCCCTATTGTAAGGATGGTCATGAGACCACCTGACTTCCCTCCCCCCAGAGATAACATCTAGGCCTCAAGTTGCATTTCAGCTCCAGGCCCAGGAGAGCAGCAAACCCAGGCAGGCAACTCCAGGACCAGCTTCGATGACTAATGATCCCCTGCCCTGGAGCTGACCAATCAGTAGAGACCCTGACCCTAAAAGGACATACCTGGAAAAGATGGCAATTCTAAGATCCTCCTCTGAAACCTCCCTAAACTCCCAGACATTAAAAACCTCAAGGGCCCAGGGCTCACCTCCCTCCTACTCTCCGGGCTTGCCTGTGCCTTTCCCTTCCCCCTCTCCTTCCCCCACAGGTAGGCATCTCCTGAACTCTAAGGGTCCCCACGAGACTTGCAACCAGGGGAGCAGTGGACAGCAGCAGCTTGTCCCAGACTTACCCCCTGAACTTGTCTCAAAGGCCCCCTTTGTCTGACTTCTCAGTGAGCCGAAGCAGCCCTGCCTGATTCCTCTCCTGTTGCTTCCTCTGTCCTAGGCCCTCCCTTGTTCCACTGTCCCTGGCTTTTATAAATGTCCTCTCAGTCTCACGTAGTCTCGTGCTGTAAAATCTTTCCAGCACTAAGTCAAAGCTGGCCCGAGGCTGACCTGCTCCAGGCAACGGAAGCAGCTCTGAGGAAAGGAGGGTTTCTCTGTGGCTTTTGGGTGATGCCGACGTGCCTCTGCCCTGCACAGTGGAGACTGCCAGCACGTACTTCTCACCCTTAATGGTCTCCCTCTCATGTCCTTGCATGACTATCCCTGCCATTGACCGAAGGTGCTAGAGAGGAGAGCTCATGCCCAGAACCAAGGGGAGGGCCTGGGATCCCGAGGCCCACCAGGTCTCTGTAGCTCGGACAGAGCAAAGTGGTGTTCCCCTTTGGAGAGGACCCCCAGGTCAAGAGGCTGAAGGAGGTGCCACCAGTGTTTTGGGTTCCTCTCCTGAGGCTTCAGGCCTCAGGGTTGAAATGATAAGGTAGTTCAGAGCAAGCCACCCCAGATGTGCCTCAGCGACATGAAGATTATCTTCAGTTTAAGGCACCTGGAGATCCTCCTGAAGGCGTAAGTTTAAGGCACCTGGAGATCCTGAAGGCGTAAGTTTAAGGCACCTGGAGATCCTGAAGGCGTAAGAGGGACGTTTGCTCCCTCTACTCTCCTGTCCCCTTATCTAGAAGAATTTAAATTAGGAGCTGGGTCCATGATAAGAATTATCCTCAGTAATGACTTTTTACTTACTATAGGGCAGGGCAAATTAATAATTTCTGAACATGCACCCTCTGCTTGACCTTCTGAAGCCCCAAGGTGCCTAACCCCACGCCTGGAGCTCAGTGTCGCACACACCTGTTTCCCTTTCCGTCTCTGAAGCGCTTGTGTACGTGAGGTCTGACTCTCACATATGCAGGGTTCACACTCACGTTTGTGTTACATTTGGTCGTTCTCTCTTGCTATTCTGTCTCATGTCTATTTGATTGTGAGACCAGCCAGGAGAGCCTTGAGGGCAGAGGAGTTTCTTTCTCCCACAATAACGTTTACTTAGAACATATTGGGCGTATTCGTTTAGCAAAGGGCACAGCAGCCCGGACCCCATGAGGCCACTCGTGTGGCCCTAAGAGGGTCCCAGCGAGCCCTAAGGGAGAGGGGAGGCTGGTGTAGGTGGCCCTTCCCGGGCCTGCTGTGTGGCTCCCGTCAGCCGAGGAGGCCCCTCCCCCCAGTCCATTTTGTCCTCTTAAAATGGTAAAAGAAGGGTTCCAGCGGAGAGGCCGCCAAAGGAAAAGCTCTTCTTCCCATCCCCCACCCGGTGGGGCTGGTTGAACTGGAATTGCAGGAAACGTCAGGAAAACTGGGTCTGGGTTTGAGCAAACACCCCTGGAACTGTAATTGGAAACTTCGACCCCGCCGAGCCCCCCACCCCGCCTTTGCTGGGGTGGCCGAGGAAGCTGCCTGGGCTTCGGTGCTTTCACAAACCCCGCTGGACAGATGTGAAGACGCGCAGGTCACGTGACCCGCTGCCCCCCCCGCCCCTCCAGTCCAGGGGTCTGCGAAGGTTTTCGCACTTTTCTCGATCTGGGAGGAAAACACTTGCAAACAGGGTATTAGGGTTAAGCATTTCACTCTCTTAACTGAACGTCTCTTTATTTCCTTAAGCATTTAAGTAAAATCAAAGGTGCCAAAAAAAAGAAAATTCTAAGACACAATAGGGCATTTAATTGTGGAAGTTAGTTTGAGGCAGTGAATGATTTGTTCTATTTTCTTGCTACAAATGTGTTTGAAATTTAGCATTTTTAGTTGTTTTCTTTTAAATTACCACACCAAAAAAAAAATAAATGCCAATAGATTCCCAGAGTGATCATTGTGCTATTATTGGTTACAGGCTTTAATTTCCCCCACCCTCTGTAAGTCAGGGGGCTTCCCATAAGAAGCAAAGGCAACCACAGGGGGGGACACGCCTGCATCTGTGCCTCATCCCCTTTGGTCACTGAAAGGGCCAATTATCACCTCAAATGTCCTCTGTGACAGGATGAGAATGCAACCATCAGTCCCTTCAGCTCCTTATTTGGGTCCAAGTAAAAATCACCTTCAAAAGTCGGTGCCAGCTTTGCTGTTTTAAGGCAGCTTTTTGTCTCTGAACTGTTAAAAGATAAACTGAGGCATATTGAACATTTTAAGAGTTGATTTGGGCAAAAATCAACTGGAATTAAGCAGCGTCAAACTAGAAGTGAGTATGGGTGCTCTCTGCCCAAACAACCCAGGAGAGAGACTCACATAGAGAGAAGGTGCAGGCCCAGAAAGGAAACTGGGCAGTTGGTTGTAGCTTAAAGCTAGCCGGCCGTTTGCGATTGGTGGTCCTTAGCATTCAATTTCATAACCTAGAGGCATTTAGCCTTGGATTTTGGTTTGCTTATGCAGCCCGCATGGCATGAGTCACCCCAATTCACGGTCTCCTTGTTCAGTTAATTTAACACTGCCTTGGCGGAACGGGTGCTGGGCTCCTTTCCTACACCAGGCCATTTCATTGGTCAGTCAGCTATTTCACTAATGACAAGGATTCTGTTCTATTCATTTCTCTAAGGATTTAAAAAAAAATTCCAATCCATTTATTTTCCTTTATTGAATTTATTGGGGGTGACACTGTTTAATAAAATGATGCAAGTTTCAGGTGCACAGTTCTCCAACACATCATCGCATATACACCGTATTGTGTGCTTGCCACCCTGAGCTGAGTCTCTGTTCATTATCATTTATCTCCCCTACACCCTCCTCTACCCCCCCCTTCCCACCTGCAATCACCACTGTTGTCCGTGTCCGTGAGTTTTTTCTTTTTCACTCTATCCCCCCACCCACCCAGCTGTCACCTGCTCTCTATCTAAGAGTCTGTCTCTATTTTGCTTGTTAGTTCAGTTAATTCACATGTGAGTGAAATCATGTGGTATTTGTCTCTGACTGGCTTATTTCACTTAGCACAATTTTATAGGGCCTAACAGGGTCAATGCTTCTAAATTGGTCCATGGTTGTGGAGCTTTGGAGGAGAGCTGGGAACATTCTGCCAGGAAGGGTCTGCCCGAAGTACTGAATTGTCTACACAAATAGTTGGGGGGTAGGATGAGTGGAAGGACCCAAGGGGTCGTCTGGGTATTGAAGTTGTAGAAGATCCCCAAGTCACTCTAGTCCAGTCTCCAGCTTGACCATCGGCAACTTGAGAGCAGCATCTTAGGGCTCCTGGGTTTGGCAGAGAGCTTAGTGAATAGCAAGGGCCCAAAGTCTTGTTCTTAAAGAGAGCAATTTAAAATTTTTACCTGTGTAGGGAAACCAAAAACCAAAGGGGTTATTTGAACAAGATTATAATTTCTAGGGTGACTTTCAACCAAGGCTCTTGCTACTCCATCGTTAGCCGTAGTATGTCATTAATTCATGAATAGTGTTGTCTTCCTCCTCCGAGGGCAAGGGGCTCTGGGTGCAATAAAGTCCCTCCCCGTCCTGGGAATCATTTACAATCTAGTAAGGAAGACACACGCAGTGCATAAAACTGGATAAAATATGAGCTGGTACTTTCTAAGTGATTTAAATGGGCCTGGTTTCCAGGAGCCACTGACATGGACATAGAAAGTACCTCGTGCACGTCTTCTGCAGTCTCAGCTCAGCTCAGCAAATGTCCAGTGGCTTAGGCTGCTGGAGCCTCCTAGACTCTTTCCTTTTCCCACACTCCATCTGTCAACAATCCTGTTGGTTCTACCCTCAAATAGGAGTCAGCCCCTCTCTCAAGCTTGGGATGCCAGCCCACCGGGTCTGTACTTCCTCCCACGCCCTGGGGGATTTTCCTCACACAGCAGCAGCCAGAGCAACCCAGAAGGTGAGCTGATCACGTCACTCCGATGCTCCGAACCTTCCCCCTGGTCTCCTACCTAGCCCGTTCTTCACGCACTCTGTCCTGGCCGCACCAATCTTGCTGTTTGAGCACACCAGGCATTTTATTTCATCTGCCTGAAAGGGTTTTCCCCTCCACATCTTTCTACCCCCTTTCCTCACTTCTTCCAATTTCTGTTCACGGGTCTCCTTCCTGGTGAAGCCTTCCCTAACCTCCTAGTTCTAAATTCCGTTCCCACCGCTCCGTCTCCTTTCCTTGCTCAACTTTGCTTCAGCATTCTGACTGCCATCTGACATACATGACTCGTTCATTGTTTTCCTTCTCTCTCCAGAATGTGAGCTCCAGGGAGGCAGTGCTTTGGGCTGTCTCCTTACCACCGACACACTTCCTTGTGGAGCTCGGGACTGAGACTCAAGGCCAGGATTTGCAAGTTTACTTCGGCCCATATTCCAGCATTTCCCAAACTAAAAACGAATGTCTCACACTAAACAAATGTCTCAGGCTCCACTTTGGAAAAGGCCTCTGGGTGAGAATCAGTCTCACCTACGTGTTTGTATCAGCCAAGACTGTGTCGGGCTTAAAATTAGGTGGAGGTTTGAATTAAGTGTGAAACGGTAGCACGGACTATGGCTTTTTAACTGTGCACTCTCCCTCCCCGGGGCCTGCTCCCTGCTCCGGGAGATTCTGGAACACCTCTCCAGGGGTCACTTACCCACCCTGCACTGAGGCTGTCTAAAGCGATGGGTGTTTCTCTGCCAGTCCAGGCAGTGCGGCCTTCTCCGTTCTGGGCGGAGTCGAGAAGTGTGTTAAATTTGGGCAAGAGTGTTGTTCGCTCAGGCGAAAGTAAAGCAATACGAAGAAAGTACAAAGGTTTTAATGGTAGGAAACTGAGAGGATCTGAACAAGGCTGAAAATAAAACAAATCTTAACAGGACGTTAGTGTAATTGAACAGGTTACACCTTTCCTGCTGTTGATATAAAATACACACATAAGCTTCAAATATGGTAGCAAATGGTGTCACTAAGAAGTCGAAAGCAAGATGACAAGGCGAAGAATGAGCCTTTCGGCCAGAGAAGGCCAAGCCTCCGGAGCAGATGGGTACGAGGAAGCAAGACTCTGAACACTGGTCAGTTTGCTTTGAAGCACATCATGTGTACTCTGAAGGGTCGGCACGGGCCACTGATGTACTGTAGAAGAGAACAGCGGACCCGCACACAGCGGTGCCAAGCTATGCTTTTTATTCTTGTGCACATGTAAAGGGACTCTGCTTGGCCTCAGGTGTCTCATTTTGGAACCCAACTAAGGCCCGGCCCCTTTCTCTCCAAAGAACTAGCTTGTTTATATCACGGGAGAGATCCGTAGTTCTTTGATGTTTCTGACAAGTTCTATTCTAGAACATGGGCTAGTGTGAGTGAAGGGTCTGGTATTTCAATACAAATAAGATCCTTGGAGATTCGGAGTCTTGTCCCTTCCTTTTTATTAACCTTAGCCCCTTGTGAAGTCGCAGGAGCTGCTTTATGAAGGTTTCTTTAGAGAAGCTAAGAGGCCTGTCGAGGTCCTACTGGGAAGGACTCTTGCTTCTCACACTGGGGGCAAAAATTACTACTGGTTCTTGCTGCCCTCACTTCACATGCTCTAGACAGCTCAGCAAAATGGCACATGACCCAAGTCCAACCCCTGGGAACATGCACTGAAAGCCGAGCTGTGGAGCAGGTTCACCTGCAGAGTCCAGGCAGGACCTGAGTAACCAGAGGCTGCGGCATTGACCTTTTCAAGAAGAGTAGATAGAACGTGGCACCCTTCAAATGTCTAACACAGGCTGAAAACTCAGCTGTAACCTGTTTACCCAGACAGGAGTGGAACACATTCCCGACCATCTGAGGAATGATGGGACTCTGTGGGGCGCACTGCGGGTCCTCAAACCAAATCTGCTGAATTGGGTGAAAAATAACGACCACAGTCCCTAAAAAACCAGCCTCCTTAAATGAAAGAATATTGAGCTCTTTCCAGGCTGCTTCATTCTTCTTTGTAATTGGGGATTTCTCACTTCTGTTCTTCCTTTACCAATAGGTAAGTACAATAATTTTAAATAAGAACTCCAAAATCAGTAAGAAAGTATGGTCTCACAAAGAAAGGACAGGCTTCTTGTAATTTATTTGAGTTATTTCTGAGCAACAGTTACAAAAGTCTTTGATTTTTATAATATTCTTGATAAGAAAATAAAATTTAAATAAAAATACGTTCTTAACAATATAATATGGTTACAGAAATTCACTACGTTGTTTTGATAACTTACATTTTAAAACCGGGCACTGTAAAAACCAGTATTTACTAGCAATATGTTAATTACCAAGGTATAAAAGTGGAAGCAAATTATATCAATCGAGGCTGGTGATCTAACCCCAGAATGAGTCCTGTATTTTTTACCTGCTGTGAGGACACCTGGGAAGCTTTGTTGCATTTCTGTCTTTATAGGATGTACCGTTAGAGTGAATCAAAGGTGCCTTTACTTTTTAAAAACATCTGTTTTTCAAAACCTGGCATGAATGAGCCTTTCTGATAAATGTTTAAGTTAGGCACAAACAGAAACAAGGGCCACGGCATTGGTCACTTTTTGTATCATGAGGAAAACCTAGCCTGACACTTACCCGTGACATTATAAACATATTTCTTTGGCAAATAAAATCATTCCACTTGATAAATTACCTACTTGGGAATAACAACTTTGCTATTGCCCGTTGTCTTATTAAATGAATATAAAAGAACAAAGCTGAACAAAAGACAGAACAGTAACAACGGAGCAAGCAACAAATCACCACAATTTCAACTGATGGAAATGGCTAAACTAAGACCTGGACCTGGCACTTATGGCAAGAGTGTCTCCTTACCATCCCTCTCTTTCCTTCGTGGGGTTTACAGGTTTTTGGGGTGAAGTGAGCTGCTATGTATTTTTCCAAAGGGGTGGAGAAGGCAGAGAAACAGATCAGGTAGTAAAAATCAAAAGTACCTTGGTTGTCTAGGGTTCTAGTGACATAGCTTCTTATTTCAGAAGACTTTCAAAGAAAATTAATTTAATTTCACATTATGTCTTTTGAGGCTGTGCCAGCCTGGTTAGTTCCAGTAAAGGTGGCTGCTGAACAGTGTCATGTGGAGAAGCTAACGGGATGACTGAAATCCTTCCTTCAGATTCAGGGTCATGTGTTCACCTGGTCTTGGTCCCCTTGGTAATGCCAGGGCCTTTGTAAGCAGTCATATTTGGAGATCTGACATTTAAAATACTAGAAGAATATTTCTTTTGCCTTGAAAAAGAACAGCACAAGACTGAAAAACCACCACGGAGAGGTGAGTGGTGCCTGACAACACTCACGTGTTCTTTTCAGGTAGACGGTTCGGAGACTCTTAAAAGGAAATTGCAATCTAAATGAAATTCAACAATAAGAAATTTATTGAATGGTTAAATTCCTTCATATTTCTAAGCCACTGTACTTTATGGAATCTACAAGGTCATAAGATTTAAAGAATTCTTTCAAACTTCTCTTTAAAACAGGCCAGGAATAACCTTCCATAATGCACACAAGAACTGTTTCTTAATAAAACCAATCAATTTTTACAAGTCATTAAAAGAAATACATTGCTCAATTAGAATCATTTATGGAATAACTTTGATTATGTGCCAATGGTCTCTAAAACACCTACCTAGTAACAACATAATTTAATAACAATTACCAGTAACATAATTGGCAAAGTGTATCTTAAAATATAGCTTATGCTCAGGGAAACAACAACAGAAAAAGCACTACTAGCCAGACTTACATTGATAACTCACAGTTTTAAACAGGAACATGTAAATACCCCAAGGTTCAAAATACCACATTTAGAAAATGTTTGAATTTGAAAAGACAAAGTAAGTGTACCGTGGTTTTTAATACTGATGAAGCAAAGTGTGTCTCTCTTGACTTCAAGATGGCAAGTTGCTTCAACTGTTTATTTACAGTTATGGTTTTTAGGATAAAAGTAAATTATTACGGAAAAACAGGATTCAAACAGCTGCTTGTCCAGATTCCATTCGGCTAGCACGCAGTAAGGACACAGCAATGAAATATAAACATTTTGAGGAAAGCACTATTTCCAGACTTAAACGGTGATCATTGAACTGATCATGAAGGCTAGACACCATGGAGTATCTAAAGGATAATCCGGGGCTGGGAGCCTCGATTATTAAAGTGCGCCAAGTGGCTGTTCTTGAGTGAGCCCTCCGCTCGAGAACAGTCACGCCAGGAGGAGGGCATCTTGGTGGTGGCCCTTTATAATGACATGGAGTGACAGGGGAAGTGAGGTGGCTTTCCCACCACCTTCTTTCACTGTTCACTTTCTCTTCTTTTTCAGAAGAAATGTCCTTAGAAGTCATGTGAATATGAACTCTCAAATCAAAAAAATGAGTACCTGGTACTTTTTAAAACAACGGAAAGCCCTCGGCGGACCCATTTCACTTCACTCGCCACCACTCATCCAAAACGGAAACAAGATGCGCACGGCACACGGGTTCCCTAGCTCCTCCTGTCTGCGTTCTGTTCACATCTTTAAACAGGCAAAGGGGTCTATCAGCTGCTGGGGATGCTCTGGCGGTTTTCTAGAGTTTCTGTCATGGTCCTTAATGTAATCTGTAAGGACTACTGGGACAAAGGAAAACCTTTTATTTTATTTTTTGTTTTGAAGATGGATGGTCTAGGTGAACTAAACGGAAAGCTCTGAGTCGTCATGGACTGGGATTTTCTGGAGAAACAACACAATGTTGGCAGTATAGAGCAGGCACTAATGGTAGTGAGGAGTCCACTGAACATGAGGTGTTGTTACAAGAGATGGTTTCCAGCTATAGAGGAGTTCCCCCCCTCTTTTTTTTAACAAAGCTTCTGTAGGAAGATTCTTTCTACTAAAAAGAAGTTGCAGAAACATGGCTATCAACACACAGATACGAAGGGAATCTTAGGTTTCAAATTCCCTAGTGATACATCAATACAAGGATTCCCAAACAATTAATTTCAATTATTAAATATTAAATACAATGTGAATGCAGGTAAAATGAAGCCAGTGTTCATTCTTAAATACTATAAACAAAATATAGGATGAATTGAAAAACCCCAACAAAAGTAGTATTTTCCAGTTCTTCTGAATCAAATGGTCAAACTCTAAGCTGTTTTCCCAACAATTGGATTTTCCCTAAGGAAAAAAAAAAAGAAAAAGAAAATGATTTTTCAAAAGGTAAAGAATGTAACATTTTAAAAAGTGACAAATATCTCATACTCTCCATTACGTATTTATAATTTTCCCTTGATACTTACTCTCGCATGCCAAGTCTTATTTCATTAACTCAACAAGTATTTACTGACCACCTATTAAGCACTATTTCAGAAGCTACAGATACAACAGTGAACAAAATCAACAAAACCCTTTGACCTCATTGAGCTTACATTCTGGTACAGGGAAAATAAAATAAACAAGTAAAATATTTAGTACAAGAGAGACTGGTATTTTTTTTTTAATATTTTATTTATTTATAGAGGGGAATGGAAGGGAAGGAGAGAGGGGAAGGGAAGGAGAGAGGGAGAGAAACATCAATGTGTGGTTGCTTCTTTCGCGACTCCTGCTGGGGACCTGGCCTGCAACCCAGGAATGTGCCCTGACTGGAAATCGAACCTCGACACTTTGGTCCGCAGGCCTGCGCTCAATCCACTGAGCTACACCAGCCAGGGCGTATTTTTTAATAGAGAAAATAAAGCTGGGAAGGGGTCCAGCGTGTGTACACGAGGGGAACCTACTCTTTAAGGCTGGCCCAGCTCTGGCTAGGACCTCACACGGAGACCCCCTGGGGCTCCCAAACTGCAGGCATGCTGGTGGAAGAGAGCCGATTATACCGGCGTACAGAAGATGGGGGTGCGGCATTTACAATACCCTTCAAATATACTGATTCAGGGGGAACACAAACATTTATACCTGTCAAATTCATTTTTATTGTTCATAAATCACAAATATAATTATTAACCCACACAATTAAGAAAATACCTAAAATTGTGGGGCCAGGATTCAAAGTCCCTTCACTAATCAGCTGTGTGACCTTGGACAAGGCCCTTACCCTGCCTGAGCCTCAGTACCTCCAGCTGTAAATGGGAAAATAACCATGTTGGGCTGATGTGAGGATCAAGGAGAGAGTGTGCACTGTGGCAAACACTCACTCGTGCATCTAAGAACCATCTGCTACCTATTAGTTTCTGTGCAAAGAGAAACCAGATTCTAGTGCTAGTCCTGGGCAGCCCTGTAGCCTAGGGGAAGCTAGGGTTAACTGTAGATAAGCCTCTCCTCTCTCAGTGAGGAGAAAACAGCTTTATCCCTCTGGACACTATTATATAAAAATGTGAGGCTTTGAACTGCTGTTCCCCAACTATGACCATAAAGGGACAAGCCTGAGGAAGACAGAAATCCTGTTGAGGATGGCCAAGTGGCTGGATGGACATCAATGACAGTATTAGCTGGTGAACTAACAACTGCAGACGTTAGGACTTAATTAAAGATTTCTTACTGGTTAGGCCTTCCTGTTACTTGTGTCAAAAACAATCTAAGTGATATGATGTGAAGTACTAGGCACAGTTCCTGGTGCTGGAGTCAGCTCCTAATAAATGTTATCTACTTTCCATGTACATCTGAGAAGGAACCAAAAATCTACTATAAAATATTTTGGCACTTTTCCATCAGGTTTTTTGTTTTAAGTACTTATGATGTATAAGTACTGTGGGAGAAACTAAGAAGGAAGAGGATCAGTAAAAATTAAAAATAAAAATAAAAAAACAGGCTACTGAGTATTCCACTTAATGGATGTGCCATCGGAGAGCAACATTGGAAGTGCTGATGAAGCACAGCACCAACACAAGGATCAGGCACCAGAACTGAAAAGACGGAGACCGCTGTGTGAGTGGCCGGGGAAACTCACACAGGAGAAAGCGTCTGAGCTGGGTCTTGAGGGACATGGGTACACAGGAGGCCTGCATTTCCCATGTGAGCACACAGCAGCAGAGTCAATCTCAAACTATGTTAAAATATGTTGAAAGTTTCTTAAAAGTACTTACTTGCTCCCGTATTTTGCACTACTTGATCTTTTCTTCCTATACTTGTCATGAGGTTCATCTAGCTTCTCTATGATGCTCTTTATCAGCTGAATTGTCTTAAAGGTTGTAACAGAATCCTCGATTACGAAGCTGGAATAATCATCAGGTTCTTTCTGTGGTCCTTGGTACACTGCAATGCTTCCACAAGCCTCTACAACGAGCAGCGAAATCTCTGATCAGACAACTGTATTTCAAAATGTAATCAGTACAGAAATAAGAACTTTTCAAGTGTCTTAAGCTGGGGAGATTTCCTCTGGAAATGCACAGATAACCAAAATACATTCAATTTATTAATTATGATAATCACATTCATGCAAAAATAGCATTTTTACTTCATGAGTATCTATGAAAAATGCCCCCCTTGGAGAATTTGTCAACTTTCATTTGGTAAATCTATGAGTATTTTCAACTTTAAGATAATGCCAAACTAACACTTCAGGAACTAGTAATTAAGGATCATGGTTACATAAAAACATTTTAAACATACATTTACCTTCCATTTTCTGTAGCTTAGGTAAATTGAGGGTAAAGAGGGAATAAATTCTTTCTGTTTCTCTGTCTTCATCAATATCTATTTGGATGTCTGCAGGGACACCTCTGATAAAAACAAAATTAAAGACATTGGAAAAATTTCACTTTGTTGACATATCAAAGACTTTTGAAGATTTGAGACTTAAAAAACCACAGAATTTTGTAGAAAGAACCTCAGAAATCTAGTCTCATTTGATAATTAAATTAAACAGGGCCAACAGAGGTTTGGTTATTACATAACTCTAATCAAAAGGAGGCGAATTTGAAAGTGAAATAATTTCCATAACCTGTGCTTCATCACAGTGGCAATGTGTTACTTCTCAAGTCTGTAGGGAGACAACAGCTGTGCCACACAGTTAAGAGAAAACGCTAAGCCCTTTTTGATGATCTTGCTCAAGTTAGACACTGCCCTTGTTTTCTAACTTGTGCCAGCCACTACTTACTTGGGAACACTTTCATCACCCCCAAAAGGAACTCTGTATCCATTAGCACGCTCCATCCCTGCCTTCCTCCCCACTTCACAACTGCTAATCCACTGCCTTCATGGACTTACCCCTTCTGAACACTGTATAAACATTAACATACAGTGGATGGCTTCTTTCTCTTAGCATGTTTTCAAGGTCCAGGTGTGTTATAACATGTATCAGTAGTCTACTCCCCTTCATGGCTACTATTCCATTGTATAGCTAGACCGCATATGAAACATTGCTTTTTAAATCAGAAGACACTTACGCAGTACATGGCTTGCAGCCTAGAGCGTTCTCACTGGTCTCCTGACAGCAGAGCCAGCTGCCATTTAGATATGCGGAGGGATGGTAAGAACTGAGCCTGTTCTGATTGCATCGGCTCACCCTGCAGAGCACGTCTATCCACTCATTAGCTTCCACACAATTATTTGCCTGGACATACAGTGGTTTCTCCGTGTGTATTACTTGGAACATCTTTGTAGGCAATTAAGATAAAAAGTTAATGACAGTATCAAAACCAACACATAGTACAAAACAGAAAAAAGTATATAAGAGAAATAGAGGCTGCTTGGCTAGACAACTGCTGCTCATGAACTGTTACATTTCAAGCAATCTGAGTCACATGATACTAAACAGTACATTATTATGTAATTTTTAGGAACCACACATGCCCAAAGGAACAGACTATCATAAAACAGGAATTAAGGAAGGTGATTTCACTTGGAGAAAAAAGTATAAGTAAAGGCAAAGCAGTGGGAAAATATAGAGAAAAAGGAAATCGTCTTGGTTGGTTGGAGTATAATGGTATGCATTGAGTGGCAGAGGATAAAACTGTACAGATTCATTGACTATATTCCTACAAGACTTGA
>VMDR010007127.1:0-42058 GCA_007922815.1 Macrotus californicus | reverse complement strand
GAGGAGAGGGAGTTTACCATTCACCAAAACTACTGAGGACAGAACTAGGGCAAAGAATTCATCCCCAAAGCTGCTCTTAAATACAAAGAACCAAATTATCACAAATTAAATATTTAGTGAATTTATAGTATAGCTAGTTCTGCTAAAATTTATGAATCAGTTTAGCTGAGCTTTTTATTTGCTGAACATATTCTTTCGAGTGCATGTAAAATCAATGTGTATAATACATTTATACCCCTGTTATAGAAAAGAGTAGAATTTTACTATTTTAAATAACTATGGAAGGTTATGGCTACTGCATCCTTCTAAGGTGGGTCATAGTTATGATTTATTTTTTTCTCTAATACATGGTTGGAGAAACAGTCTCAATTAAGGTATTACTCCTGGAGGAAAATGGGAGGCACTTTACAACTCTCTGCTTTATGATGCTATTTCCAGAAAGCACAGTAGTGAAAAGTGGGAGCTGTCTGTGACACTAATTTGAAAAACTAATGAAGTTATGTTATTCTCATAAGCAGCTAGCAGCCCCTATCCTCTGCACAGTGCAGTACTGTATTGTACACGTACAACTTCAGCCCAGGCCAGAGCTGCTGCCGCCACCTGCCCCCACCTGCCCCCAGCAACACAACACACGCAGACCCGGCCCCACCTCGTCACCACCTCCACGCCGCCATTGCTAAGACAGAGGTTTGTACAATTTTATCACAATTCTTGGCCCTGAGAATTTCATCCCATTCTCAAAGAAATGCTCTTCCCACTCACCTACAGCTATCTTCAAAAATTTCAACTACTCTTGTTCTTTGCAACCAAATTGATCCTGAGTGGTGTATGGAAACGGGATTTTTAGAAATCAAATCATTTAAAAAATGCTCCAGGGTTACTGAAAAAAAAAAAGTTCCATTTCTGTAACGGGAATGATCACTCTGCAGCTTATCCTTCCCCAAATCATAATTTCCATATGCCATGCTTGTTTAAAGTGATATAGACCTGTTCATAGTTCCTCAAGGGGATAAAATCAACATTAATTATTTCCTTCTACCCCATTTCGGTTGAAAAGTTCCTCTAGAATAGAAAGCATAATTTAAAAAATATTTAGCAGTACCTGCCTAGTCATTTTAAGTTGGCACAGACAAAAATTCCAGAAAGCCAGAATCTTTACTCCTGAAGCCTTGGTGGGTTCTGCTGGATACTTTCTGCATCCCTGCTTCCCTTCCTCGTGCCCCTGTGTCTATGATCAGAAAGAAGAGGCACAGGGTCACTGTCCTCAGGACCTTCCATTTTATAAAGTTAGATACAAAATCTGAATAAGCAAGCAACTGCACAGGCCAATAGAGGTTGGAGGCTCTGGGGTGGGTGGTTCTGTCAACTCTGAACCCAGAGGCCTGGTCAAACATGCTAATAACTTCTATATCAAACTTGGCACAAAGACATTAAAAGCCTCCAAGGGGCAGCTTTGATTAGGGGCCTTTTGGCAATCTGGATACACTTACTAATTAAAAGAGAATACCAGACACAAGGCAGTTAAAAAGCATTTACTGAAAACCTAGCCATATCCACCCCAGGAGCTGCATTCATGTCTCACCTTTCGTTTTGCTTTACCAGTGTAGGAAGCCCCTATAGAGCTACATCCTAGAGTCACTTCCAGCGACATCCAGGCTTTGGGGACCCTTTGGGCCCAGCAGGTACAATCTAATGATCCCAAGCACTGGGGGCACTTCCCACACAGGCCTATGGAGGAGCAGAGGTGCTCCTGAGGGTGCAGTGGGGACAGTGCCTGGAGCAGCCATGCAGATAGCGTGACGCCTTCTGTAGAACAAGGATACACCAGGTGAGAAGACTACTTCGTAGTACCAGGGAATGTAAAACTGGCTAGTTATTCATTGCAAAGATAGGGTTATCAACCTTCAGGACCAACTCTGAAGACATGTTAATGAGTGCCTCCCTTCCTCTAGCACCCAGCTTAGTCATTCTTGTTATTACTTAACATTTTCATCAGAGGATGTGACACAGGCTTGAGAATAGGTTTGTAAGTAGTAATTTGGGTGGGAGAATTCATCCTGGAAGACAGCTAGTGAAATGGTCTATACAAGTGTGATGAAGTTCCAAAAGAATAGAAGAATGGCCAAGTAAGCACAGGTTTATCTCAGGGAAAACAAAACCCAGCAGACCATGGAATCGCACATGCATCATATTGGTCTGCTTATTTGTCAGATCTAATCAAAGTGTTATGTTGATGTTTTGGATCTACATTTAAAATAAGACCAGAGAAGTGACAAAAGTTATTTTAAGAACTTAAAACAACTCTTATTGGAACAGCCAGAGGAATATAAGTGGCATAATTCACTACAAACACAGGAAACTTTGAAGGAAGTGACAACGAGCCTATATTTGTTCCTCATCTCAAATGAGGATTAGATGCAAGGATGCGGGTTCGACTCTACAGAAGTCTGGTTACGCTGACTAGCTGGAAGCGGCCGGATGATGAATGATGATAAAAGAGATTTACAGTTTTCATCACTCAGGAAGTATGTGCTTAGCATATTTTAAAGCTGAATAGAATCTTATACATAACCTAACTTCATCCCATGGAAGCAAGTTCCCTCAAGGTGCTCCAGTGAAAAAAGGGTTTCAAAGTCTAGTCAGTTTGGTGAACAACACATATCATACCACTCTCTTTGGAGAGTTACAATGTGTCTATCACATGCAAGGCCCCCAAAAGTCTTGCAGGGAAAGAAATTAACTTTATGTCACCCAGAATTTCCTAAACTTGAACTTAACATCAGAAATTGCAGCATAATTTTCTTGGGCCTTGGAACCACCTGGCAATCCCCAATCTAGCCCACCCCCTTCTCTTTAACTTTGAAGAAACAGATTCAGTTACGTGACTGATCCCAGATCCGACTAGAGTGGGGCAGTGGCAGAAACGGGACCTTACCCACCCCCCACTGCCATTTCTTGTGTCCTGCTGATGTCAATGAAATGAAGCTGGAAATAAATAGGTTATTTTCTGTTATTTGTCTGGCATCTTTGCTTTTCCTTTTTATCACTATTAAAACCAATTTAATGTGAGAGAAATTATAACTGAAAAATAAGTTACATTCTTTAGTCTGTTGGAATACAGCAAAGCCTACTAGATAAAATAGTACTGCACAATGAATCAGAAATATAAATGTCAAATGGATGCTCAGGCCCTGTTGTAATTACAGGATTTATTACATAGTTTTTTTAAAACTTGTTTTGAACAGTTCTACATATTCTACACTATTCATCATTGAAATACACCCTTGTTTTAGCCAGTAGTCATTTTTGCCTGTTTAGCATCACTACCTATCTTCTTTGGGCTAAAAACCAAAGAAAAACTACAAAAACTTTGAAGAACTCTTTTCTTCTTCCATGCAGTCTTGGCGGGGTTGTCAATCAAGGTGCTCTTCATCCTCTCCAAAGGAGAGGCATACATGCCCATCAGATTCCTCCCTCCAGGAACTTGAATCTTGAGTAGAGCGACACAGCAATGGAGAACGCTAGAGCTAAGAAAATAACGGCCGAGTCTTGATGAATAATTCTAATTATCCACTTGTTTCTACATTCTACATCCCCAGCATTGCCTTGGTTCCTGTCCATCATGAGGTCTTCAGTTGAAAAGAAAGTCAATGTCTTAAATAGGGAAAAAGTTCTGTATTTTTTTGTTTCAGTTAGCTAGAATTGATAAATATTATTTACAAGTGAGTATAGTGCTCATCTATGGTGTACTTGGCAAATAAATGGGGCATTATCGAGTATTCCTAATTATTATAGGGGTCACACATCTGGTAATGAATTATGCCAGAAAGAGTTTACATAAAAATGAAAAGTAATATTAAAATAATTTCAGTGTGACAGATAAAAACATACCTAAAATGCCAGGATTAGATAGACATTTTGCTTATTTTACCTATGAGGAAGGCTTGTCAAAATTTTAAAAATATGAGTCAAGTGATAGGAACTTTGGGCTGCTATATTAGTTCATTTGTTTCTGATGGTGGGAAGAATTATACTACCTTGTGTGTATTTTAAAATTTTATCAGGGAGGTGGCAAGCCATGCTCTTCAGATATGCCTTGAGCTGAAGTAGAATGTACAGCAAAATGCAGATTTCTGCAAATGAACTGCCAAACCATTCATCTTTATCTAAGTACACACAATAACAGTTTGTTCTCAGTAGCAGGTGGGGGAGGGAGAGAAAATGTCTTCCAGAAAGCACTTTGGCAGTCAATCTGGCTGATAATAAAACTTGATGAAACATCTGTGATTAATATTAATTCTAATTCTCCCTTTAATGGATAATTGTGAAAAAGATAATTTATCCCATTCATTTAGAGTACAGCTGAGTTTTTCAATTTAGAAAAGAACATTTCTCCATGTTTTCAGGTATGAGCCTCTATGGGGAAAAACAGGTGCACAAAACTTGTCAATGGTAGAGTTTTCTAGTCAGCCCTGAAAAATATATTGTACAAATCTGACTGACCACTGCAGACTTGGATGTGACCCAAAGAGTGTTTCTCAAAGTGACAGACTGGTTTTTGCATCTTTACCTCTGCACAACATTCTAAATGAACCACAGCAAACTGACTTAATATATTTTGGTCAGATGGGGTTCTGCCAGGAATGTGAGAACAATGCCCTTCCACGTAAATGACAGCACGCTATTTCTGACCACCAGTGTATTTCAAACTAGCTGATGACAGGAACTATTTTTGACACATGCAAATGTATAATTCAAAGTGCCCATAAAAATTTGTCATGGAAGCTATCATTAATTTTGACAGAAACTAGGAAAGTAACTAATTGCCTTTCAAATATCAATATTAAGAATACCATTTATTAAGCTAGCACTTTAACTCATTTATACATGGAAAACTTGAGGCACGGGTGGAAATCTCCTGTCCAAATTAACACACATAACAAGTAATGGAGTCAAGACCCAGATCTCCTCGTTCTCATATTATCTATTCCTCTAAATTTAATAATACTTTATAAAGAAACCTATTAAGTAATGGTCTTATTTTCTAGGAGTCAGGACGTATTATATGGTTGAAAACATGACTGTTGTCTAACCCAATACATCAGCAGTAAATAGTGACTACATATACATCTCCGTTGACCTTTAATCATAACCAAATCATGGCTCCATTTAGATATACTCTTTTTTCATCAGACTCTAACTAAACCGCAGGGAGAAGAGAACATAATCTGACAAGCACAAAAGGTCACAGACAATAGGCACCCACGTCTGCACTGTACCTTCCAACAGCCCTGTGTCACAGAAACAGAACATTACAGGAACTACCCACCATTCTTTCCATGTCCCCCAAGTACACATCTCCCTTCTAAACTGTTGGTCAAAATGTAGTATTTCTTACCGCTAAATATCTTGCCTGTTTCCTTGCTATTTTTACATGGCTTTCTAATTCTTTTCCTCACACAGCTTACCACTTTGTAAAAGAAATTCATTTTATTACAAAAAAATTTAAATTGTATAAAAAATACAAAAACCCGAAGGATTACCTGGCTCTTGTTTGCATCAGCCTGTTGAAATGGGATGAAGCAAATGAGACTGTTTAGTGAGGCAGGAAGAGAGATCTGTTATCACCATCATGAAGGAGCCAACAGAGTCTTAGTCTACCTTAGTCTTTATCTTGGACTGGCTTGGCCCCTGTCTAACCACAGTTCCCTGGGTTACACAAACATTCACATAACAAACATGGCTTTTGCTCAACACTGATGGTGCTGTTCCATTCACGCAAAGCTTCCAGTACCCATTTCTTCCTTGTCTTGATTTCAGGGCCATCCACACCCATTTTAAGTCCACATTCCCCAAGTGCAGAACAAAGGTAACCTACAAAAGAAACTGCTGGAGAGCTTATGAGAAATGAAGAGCCGTACTGCAACCACATAAAATTCAATGAATCCACTTTTTGAAGGTTGGTTCTGTGAATCTGCATTTTTTCTCCCCTCTGCAGGTGAATCACTAAAGTAGGGAGAATATCTGGAGCTCAGACACCTGAGTCCCACCTGGCCCCTCAAGTCAGCACTTCCGGCCTTTAATGTCTTCCATCTGAAGCCATCTTTTCTCCCTCTTTGTTATAAACAGTGTCAATCTTGACATTTACTTTACTTCTCTTTCTTATTATTTTCATGGATATGATTTTCTCACACCGGACTAAGTTCCTGGAGGACAAAAATGACATCGAGTATTTTCTCTCGTCCCTCTATGGTGTCTGCTACACTGGCCTGATGGGTAAACATGGTTCTGGGAGTACTAATGAATTATTTTCCTAATGAGAAAATAATATGTATTACTGAAGTGTATCCTTCTATAACCACTGTAGATTTTCTACAAATTTAATGATGCACAAGAACCAACAGCCCAAGTAGGCTTTAATAAACTAATTTATATAGCATCTTGAATATAAATATTTCAGGAAATAGCCGCTATAAATCGTCTAACATGAACTTTAATAATAAACTAACATTTCATATCAAAAGGTCAGCAGTGCTGCTATTTGATTAAATTAATAATCCAGCAAATGTTATTGATTTAGCAATTTTACTTAATAAAAACATTATAAAGCTATGCAAAAAATAAAAATAAAAACACTGCAGCCATGGCAAAGAACCTGGAGGCAATATAGAAACAATAGGGATTCAGATAAAGGGTATTACTATCTCTGAGGTTAGAATAATTTCTTCATAAGTACTATCATTATTTATGGAATAAGTGTCTAAACATTACTTGCCATACACATGGAAAAGAGCTAAGAGCATGCACATTGGCGTCAGAATGCCTTTGCTCGGCTGGACTCCACCACACAGGGACAGTGTGATTTTAGACAAATTATTCGACCTGACTGTGTTTCAGTTTCCTCATCTGTAATGAGGGAACAATAATAGTGCCTGACAAATAATGATAAGGCATGGATGAGATAATATATATAACCTTATGTAACAGATAAGTGTAATACATGTTATATGCAATACATGTAATACATGTTAGCTATTATTATATAACCAGTCAACACCTAGCCCTAAAACAATTTATTTCAATGTATTCATACTGAGCCCTCCCAAATCAGTGTGATCGTCAAAAACATACTACTTCCTATTGCCTGCTAAAAAAGTTCCAAACTCTTCAGACCAGAATGAATGGCCCTCCGCAATCTGATCCCACCTGTATAGTTCTATTTCCCAGTATTCTCTTCCCATCCAGTCAGGCCTGTCTTTTCACTGATCCCAGAGTCTGTGCCCCTCTGACTTCCATACCAGCAGGAAATCAGGAGAGGAAATCAGGAGACCTGAGTGAAGCTTGCTCTCTGAAGGACTGCCAAGTGATGTCCCCAACTCTGCCACCCGCCCTCGTGAACCAGTGCCATGACCGTCCTGTGTAAAAGCTGGGTGCCTGCACATGGCTGCCACAGTACCTGAACTTCACTCTAAAGATTTCAAATGTTATACATTCTCAAATTTGGCACTCCCCCTTGTAGAATCTCTACTCATCTTTCTTGAGTTTGCAGAAATGAGTAATACCCTCAAGTCTGTGAAAAACTGATGGATTTTAAATAACAATAGCAACAGCAACAACAACTCTAGTGATTGAAACAATCATGTGCAGCCGCTGTGCAGCTGAAGGACAAGGGAAGGCAATCCCCAACATGTCGTACTAACAAGCTGTGATACTGAGACAGTCGGTCACAAGGTTTTGCAACATACCCACCCATTCCTGCCCTGTGCCACTGCTTCTGTTAGTCACATTAAACCTCTGAGAAAAATGACTCAGGGTGCCAACAAAGACATGTGTACTTCTATAGTCTTGCTAATCCTAAATGTCTTCCTCACGATTGAAGCAGGGAGAGTGAAGGACCTATTTTATGTCGTCACGTTCTGACCTCACATGCCACTCAGTGGTGCTCTACTTGGTTGGAAAATCCCACACACCTCCTAGGGTGTGGAATCTCAGGAATAAGCTAACATGAAACGTTCCTCTTTAGGTCACATTAACCATTTTTTTTTAACTGGGTTAGCCTTCAATTCCAGGGTACAGGTAGAACTTACATAATGACTTGTCAAGCATGCTTGAAATCTGTCTCCTTTCAACTTGTTTTAAAGCATTTATTATGAAGTAAGTGAATAAAGAACTTAGACATGGAGTCAAATTGTATCGATTCAAAACCCAACTCCATTGAAATTACATAATCTCGGGCAAGTTACTTATCCTCTCTCTGCCTCAGTTTCCTCATCTGTATTTCAGGGGTAATAATAGTGCTAACATCACAGATGAGGACTCAACAAAGTAAAACAAGTACGGTGCTTGAAACAGAGTCTAGCACATAGTAAACTTCCAATAAGTGCGAAATCTCTACAGTCATGATTATCGGGACGAATGTTAGTGGAGGAATTACTGGTCAGAGTATGAGTGAGCCGTTAGCAAAAGGCTGCCGTCACAACAATAGCAGCTGAACTTCATTTAAATCATTGCAGTATTTATTACACGGTCTCAAAATTAATTAAACTGCCCTCGGTTATATAGCAAGAACTCTAAGCAATCTATTAAAAGTAAAAAAAACACTGCCTGTTCATACTGTTGGCCTCTGTTTTACTATCCTTGTTTAGATTCTGCCCTAAAAATTAGGCCTAAAATAGAGAAAGAAGTTCTGAATTCAAGGTTGAGAACCCTCTGAAACTGTTAAAGCAAAAACATACAGGGCAATGTCATCAATTCATATGTGAGCCAGGGCCTATGATAATGAACTTACAGGAGAAAATTAACTCTAGAAAATATTTGTAAAAAGAATTGGAAAAAGCAAATTTACATTGGAACCCAGTGAAGCCACTAAAATTTGGGCGAGTAACCCAAATTTTAAATTAACAACAATATGTATTATTTTTTAATGATTCACAGACATTATTTGTTTTCAAAAATTCGAAAGCAAAAAGGAGTGCTAACTGTAAACTAAATCTTACCTTTTACATCTCTGAAAATAGTAAAATGAAAAGGTATCATTCCTATTTCTAACAACAATAGACTGGTTGGCTATTCTCCAATTCATGATGTTTTATTTTTGAAGTTCAAAATTAATTTATATTTTGCAAAGCTTTAAATTTTAAAACCAAACCTGGATATAGCATGTATATTAAAGCTCTGTTCCTAACATGAACTTTCTACCATCTACCTAAAAATATTCAGCGTAGAAGAAGCCTGTTGCCAAAGCCCACTTATTCCCCCTATTACTCAGAGAGAGGTAAGCCAGGTCCCCAGAGACCGTATTTCAAGCCCACAGGATACTCATGAACTAAAATAATGAATGATGATGCCTCATTCTCTGCATTAATATTAAAGAAAAGAGAAAATAGAAAACTTTATAGCCACTATCAGCTCTCTGGACCATAAATCTCAAGTTTTGAGAATTGCTTCCCAAAAGGGTAGGGAGCGGAGATGAGTTGTGAGAGAGCTTTGAAGCCTAGAGATATTTTTTAGCAAGCCAGCAAAGCACTGACACAAATTTCTACATATCTCTGGCTGTGAAAAGTCTCATTTGTGGTGATTTATATTTCCTCATAAAGAACTCTGTAGATAATATAAGCCTGCTGTGAGGCTGTATGACAACTTTCAAACCAAGAGTTACACAACCATTCTGTTAAAACAGAGCAAGAATAGATGAGTGGGAAAATCTGTAGAAATAGTATTTCTTCTGATGAAAGGCCAAATACTATTCTTCCAGCAGGCACAAAGCTCAGGGAGTCACCTTTCACTCTGGGCATGTCTCACGGATGATATTTTGGTTGTCTAAGCAAGGAAGTAATTTTTTTTTCCTGAAGATTGACTATGCATGTGGTGTGTGCATGCTTGTGTAATTTACAGCAAATGACACTCAGACAGCATCACACTGGAGTTCAGTTGCCTTAATAAGTTACTAAGGGAAACACAGAGAATAGCATGCTGACAACCCGAAGTCAATGAAGTATAAACAGTTATTCCAAGTGTCACCAGCGCGTTACTTCCCTTTCTCTTGGCATCTGCTCCATGTACATGCTACACACACACAACGATACGGCAGCTCATTAAACTGTTTTCAGTTAACTTGGAAATCAAATTCGTACGTTACGTGTTTATAAGGCTGAGAATTACTGCTTCCCTGTGAAATTATGCAATTAATCACATGCATTACTTCTCCAGGAGAGGCAGCCCCTTTTGACATTTAGGGATATAACGAACAACCCTTTACTGTGTTTTCCATTTCAGCATTTAGTGTCAGTGGGGTAACAGGAAGCAAAAGGTGACATCATTCCTCTGCCCCCTTAGGAGGTCAGACACTACATGTTTCCTCAGTCCTATAAGAGCATTTTAAATTCATAAAAGGAACACAAGTAAAAATTGTTTCATTTCTGAGTGTCTTATCTGAGTGTCGCAGCCTTTGAAAAATTCAAACAATGGGAAGACTACATAGGAGTTTTCAGTTTCCTGTAACTGATACCATGAATTGCCATCAAGCTCCAATTATTCAACAGCTTCTAAGGCTCCCTTTGCGAACGTTAAGAATGCTCCCAAAGTCCAAACCTGTGAAGCAGTGATGATGTTTGCTCCATTTTCCTGCCCACGGATGTGAAATAGCATTCATTCCTCTGAGTCTTTTTAACAGTACCTCATCCTTTAGTCAAGCCACTTAACAGGGCACGCATTTCTTTTTAAAATTGTCTCCATATGACCAAATAATAATGTCCCAAATGTACAGAATAATAAAGTGCTTCCAAACCTCCTATGTTCTTACTAACCGCCTCCTCCACCCTGGACTTTACTCAGACTCTGAAATGCGCTGGGTGACAGGTCCACGCCAGCCAGCCCTGAGCTAAGCATTCTTGTGCAGAAGGTAACAGGGCACCTGGCTGTAAACAACCGTTTTCAGAAATGAAACTTACAATTAACACAGAAAAATATCCTGAAGTCCCTAAATATCCTCTTTCTTGTTCTTTATTTAACCTTCAAGAGCTCTTTAAATCCATTCATGCTTTCTGAAAGATGGCTAGGACAACTTGAAACAGACAGTTCTCTAAAACTCATTCTTTCAATAAAAAGGTGCATTCTTGCAGGTTCACTAAAGACCATGGGAAATACATAAAGGGAACAGAATGACTGTTTTCAGGAAGAAATCTGATACAGTCCCAGACAAACTTCCAGTGTCCAAGTGGAGAAAAACTCTTCTATTGTATGTTCAAAATAAAACAAAACTTAAAAAAAAAAAACCCTAAGATATACTCTGTACCTATATCTGAGCAATTGTTATCTGATGTCTGTGCCATAGTCATTCTTTTTCACTATAAAGATACTAAAATTTTAAAATGTCCTGACATCGCCCTTCAACTCCCTTTTCTATTGAATCAAAAATGCCCCTGAATCTCAGCTGAAGTATATGGTAGAGCATTTAATGCTAAAATAAGACTCCAGTAATCAAAAATGTTTTTCAACAATAAAAGCAAAATGCATACACATGTTGTAGCAAATACTGAGTTGTTCATTTTAAGAAAGTACATTGTACTTATAGGTCATCTCCCCTGCAAGAATAAAAGACTATGAAAGATGGAAAAGATTACCTCCTGCTTTGATAAACGTGCTGTTTGACACTCTTCTGTTTCAGTAAGAACTCAGAGAAAAGGTGGATTGGTGTGAACTGTCAGGACCCAAATAATTGTTAATGGAGATTACTACAGTAAGCTGCTGAAAAACCAAACATCTAAAAGGGAATGAAGACTCCCTTAGGCATATATAATCCCAGCATGTAATTCCTTCAGAAGATAGGGCATGGGTTTAAAATGTGAATCTTTACTAGGCATTCATGAAATTTTTTACTCAACTAAAAAAATCAATCAGGACTATTCAAGTTGCCTTAACTTTTTAAACGATGCAAACATTTCTGGATGTGGATAACTGAAGTTATCTATTTGGTGGTCAACTTGTCCTTGAAAAACTATTTCAGTAATTGAATCTGGGAAATAAGAAAAAATCTGATGATAAACTATCACTATATACCCACTTTACAGATGAAGAAAGTGAGGGTTAGTGAGGTTTAGTTACCCAAAGTCACACAGCTATTAAGAGTATACAAGGAGGGTCTGAGCTCAAGGCTGCATTTACCAGAGTCTGTGCCTTAAAAAAAAGTCCATTCTCTTCTTAGACGTAACGCATCCCCAGAATATGGCCAAAAACGTTATTAAGAAACTAAGGAGCTGCTGCAGGGGCTGCAGTGAAACCTATGGCAAGTTCTAATATTTATCTGCTTTTCTCAAACACCAGCATATAAAAAGTAAAAAAGCAATCGCTTTTTTGTTCTGTTTGGTTTACTATTATGGCATTTATTCATTCAGCAAATATATATTGAATAATTCTTCTACCTATTGTTTTCTATTTCTTGTTACAAATATACAGCTTTAAATCAATGTTATGGTTAAGTAGACTCCCTACATGATGGAGAGGCTGCCCGACTTTAGAAACACTTCTATGAGAAACTACACTCTAAGTTCCAACAACTTGCCTGCAAATAAGCTTTGGGAACATACCCAGGTGGCAAGTGAAAGACTTTCTATACATTACTCATTGTGATTTGCTTAAATATTCTTTCACATATTAAAGAAGAGCCGATAATTATGTATAATCAAATGATTTCTGAAGCTATTCTTGATCAATTCAATAAGATACCTCTTAAGAATTTAGGCTATTTTGTCAGTTTCAAAAAATTGTGTCATGCAGCCCTGACCAGTGTGGCTCAGTTGGTTGGGCACCATTTCTCAAAACAAAAGGTCACTGGTTCAATTCTCCATCAGGGCACATGCCGGGGTTGTGGGTTTGGTCCCCAGTTGGGGTGCATGGGAGAGGCAACCTATTGGTGTTTCTCTCTCACATCAGTGTTTCTCTTTCTCTCTCCCTCCCCTTCTCTTTAAAAAATAAATAAACAAAATCTCTTTAAAAAATTTGTAGTGCATACAAAGTTGCCTCACAACTTAAGAGTGTAAACTTTTAACTAAAGTACATAAAACAGAGAATTAGCAGTTAACCATCATGCCTTCAGGTATGTTGTATGCTATGGATTTAAGAAAGATGCCCATAGTAATATTGACTGTCCTCACAATTTTCTTTCTAATTTTGAAAAATATGTATACCAAAATGACAAAGTAGAAGTCTTCGGCTTCTTAAAACTTCTTTTCATTAATGAGATTTTCAGGATTCTAATATCAAAGAAATGGACATTTTTTTCAGCTTTGTACTTCTATCACCATATCAATATAAAGAAATAGACATGTATTCAAGTTCACTCACCAATAAGCATAGGAAGGGTATATTCCCTAATAATCTCCCAGAATCTCCTGGTTTCTATCTGGATGCTGTGACTATAAACAATCAATATCTTTACTCTGAGTATCTTTTGAAGAAAATCAGCCATACTTTAGATATAGCAAATGCTCGAATAATTCTCTATCATTATAGTATCATCTTCAGAAAATGGCATTTGTCTTCCTTTATAGGGAACCTGTCTGCATGGCAATGGCAAATGTAGCCCAGCCCCTAACTTGGAAAACCAACGGGGAGTGAGTGGGCACACAGGAACCGAGCCCATGGATCAGTTTTCCTGTGGGGAATCAGGCCTGTATTGTACCTAGGCCTCTGTGAGGCTTGCTTTTTGCTGAAACCCCCTCACCCTGAATTGAGGCAGGAAATGTTTACTGCGATCTGTGCTAAATCTCCCAAGTATGGAGTGTAACCGGTTCAACCACCTTCCCCCTTGCATTTGCAAATGTCCTTTTTCTTTGAAGTAATTAGCAATATTCTCTCCTTTGTTATCTGTAAAAGGTAACCACCTAAAGTGAACCTGTGCATAGTAAATGAGGACCATCCTCAATGTAATGTGACCAGAATATCAATAAAAGCCTGTACAGGCAGGGGTCAGGGCCCTCTCTCTCACTCAGAGAGTGGCCATGCCATCCCTTTTTCTCCAGAGGACTTCTGTGGTCCGTGTGAATTTGTTCGTCATAGCCACAACACACGGACCCCATGGGCCAGAGTCCACATCATTCCTTGTTGTAGGTCTCCCTTTAAAACTCACTCACTCCTGAAGCAAGTGTGGAATTCTGACCTGTTGGGAACCGCCCTGCCTGTTTTCAGGAGCTGTAACCCCCTATGGCTAAGGCTGAGTAAAAAGACCTTGGGACCATAAGCCACTAAGGAGACAAAGCTTATCTTCCTGGCAGGGGTGCAGCCTCTGCCCCTTTCACTTCATCCTGCTTGGCCTGGATGGATGACTGGTTAGCCAATGACAGGTAAGATTCCTCAAGGGAGGGACAACCTAAGATAGGCATGGTCACGAAGGGGCCATCAGGGAAGGACTTAGGGGACTATAGGAAAGGGGTGATGCACCCTTACCCCTTGGCTTTGTCATAGCCTGAGTCCTCATTCTCTCTGTAAAAAGTCTCCTAATCTCTTGGCTGACCACATCCCCTGCCTGACTTAAGCCTGAAACAATGCCAGAGGGTGGCACAGCCCTGGGCTGGAACAGGCGGTTTCTGGGGTCAATCAGGCCTAAGAAAGTGCATAAAATCCTGTAAAACCTGCTTTGCTAAGAATACCCTCAATTTAAATAAGGGTCCCAGCATAAAATGAGTTTGTTTCCCAAAGTTTTATGGCCCTTTGGCATCACTCTATCTATCTGACTCTGACTCAGAATAAGCCCTCACAGTTCTTTGAATGTTATCTACTCCTTGATCATTGCTGCCTGACAGTGACTGCTGAGCTTTACCGATACCCGCCCTGTATTCCTATGCAAACTAAACCCAACAAAAGCCCATTGAGAACGAGACTCAAGCCCTTCTCCTCTGAGAGACTGGCCACTTTTCCTCCCCAAGCAGATCGTGCTTGGTACAATTATTCTCATCTGCTGCGGCTGGGAGGGCTCTGCCACAGAGCCCTCTGTGGGCAGAGCCCTCCCTACAATGAATCAGCCTGCATGTTACATATTTAGTGGATTTAAAGAGAATTTCTTTGAAAAAACAACTTTTCTGGCTGCTAAAGTTATATTAAAAGGATCAACCATCTAGGAAGACATAGCTGACATTTCTTTTAGAGAAAGAAAAGTATCCTTTGGAGAACTGAAAATGTATAACTGTGTTTAAAATGCATCTTGCTACTGCCTGATTTGGGTTTCTAGCAGTTTGTAAAGTAGTACTTTCTAAACATCAGTGCTAACTGTTCCCAGTCTTTTAAAATGCAATATTAAGCTTTTCTTCCCCCTTTTAAACATTTGATATCTAGGGCTCTATCTCTTCATTTCCTTAATTGCTTACTCACTTAATTTCCTCTGAGATTAGCCACTTCCTAGCTGGGTAAACCTTTTCAAGTTACCTAACTTTTCTGTGCCTCCGTTTATTCACCTGTAAAACAGGAAGAACTGTACCCCATAGTGCTGTTTTAAGAATCACAGGGTGCATAGAACAGTGCCTGGAAAAGAGTGAGTGCTATCTAAACATTAATTAGCCTCATTTATTCAACATCTGCCACATGCCAAACAATTCATAGCATAGAGCAGAAGCAGTTGTGAACAAACAACCAGAAATGTCCAATGTTGGGGGTGATGAGTGCTTGAGGGAAAATAAAGCAGGGTAAAGTGCAGACAGTGACAGAAGTGTGGTGTTTACACAGGGGGACAGAAGAGCCTGGCTGATAAAGACTATTTGTTTTTTGGTTCTGTTTTAGTGTACACTTAAGAAAATGAGAGGCAAGGACCCGGATGCCTGAAGCAATGAGATCCCCAGGCCCAGAAGAGAGAAAGTAGCAGGCCCTGCTGCCCGGGGTGTGGACACATGGGTGGTCTATGGAACAAGAAGGAGGGCAGGTGGCTGGAGCCCACAGGGCGAAGATGAGTAAGCGAAAAAGTCCAAGAGGCTGAAGGTGAGGAAGAGAGGAGTACCTGCCAAGGACATCCTCGTTGGCCAGGTTAAAGGCTTTGGATTTTTGTCTTGGTGAGACAGGAAGGCAGTCACGCACGGGCTTTGACAGAGTGGCCAGTGACTTGCCTGAGGAAAACAGGTGTCTGCTGCACTAGTGGAGACCACAGACGATGGTTCAAATAGCGTGGCAGGAGTTTCATAATTCCACTACCTGCTGGCTTCTCCACTCTGCGTTTCCCCTAATGACATCCTTTTAACTGGCATTTATTGAACACCTACTAAGTAGAGAGAAGGCATTGGGCTGGGCCATTTTACAGATGCTCGCTCTTACCTTAGTGGTGCAGCCCCTTCAGTAAAATAGAGGAAGATGAAGATATTAAAGCTCCATGAAATATTTGAAATCATCTACTGCAACCATATTATTTTACCATGTGGACGTGGACATCCAGAGACATTGAATGAGTTACCCAAGATCATGCAGCCAGTTAAATCAAGAGAAGGGTCTAGACTCGGGTTTCCTTACTTTTCAAAAGGGGATATTCAACATCAGTGTGAAAAAAAATCAGTGTTTCTACTGACTGACAAAAATAACTTATTGTTCTTTATTTTCCTTTGCCTCTTCTAATTTAAAAATAGCAGCAGCAGAACTTCTTTCAAACCTGTTCTCATTGGTTAATATTTATGAGAATCACTTCTAAAATGAGTATTTTTGAAGTTTCTGAAATAACTCCTTGCCTTAGGAAGTCTATGACTATTGCCATAACCTATTGGCGGGTAGTGCTGCAAATCTATCACTGATAGAAGTACCACCAACTTTCTGTAATTTAGTGTGCCAACCCACTTACCAAAATAACTCCTGTAGATTAAAAACATTATTTGTCAGATTCGAAAATGGGCTCTGTCTGCCTTAGCCATAATCAGTTATAACAACTTAATAGACTGCCTGTTCCCGCGGAAAAAAGGACACAGCATAGAGTCATTCTTGGGACAAATAAAGGACCTAGAACTGTGAAGAATATTTTATTTTTTTAAAGTAAATTGGAAACTTGATTTGAGATATTTCCAACTACTCCATTTCTTAACTTTGTATACCTCAGGGAAATGAAGCAGGAAATAAATCATGTTAAGGATAAAGCCGAACTTGACAAGACCTCTCTAATCTATGTCCTTTCTGAGTCTAAGTGGTGAGGTGGGTATCCTGTTATGATTTATTCCTCTTTCCCACAAGTCCAAGTTTTCATCTGAATTTCGGTTCTCCCTCACGGCTACCTGCCACTCTTCCTCTAGCACCCTAAAGCAGGACGGCCTTTTGGCAATAGGTTTCCTCTTTCTCTTGGAAAACTTGGAAGCGATCTTAAGGCTCTGAAGAGCTGAAGTCTACCCCTGGCCTCTAGTAAGAACATTTAAAAAACTGGTGGGCAGTCCAGCTTGTTCCTGAGATCAGCACTAGAGCTGCTTGTGACACAGTCAGTGTGAAGAGAGCCATTTCCCAATCTCTTTGTTCATCCCAGACATACTAGGAGAGAGGAAAATTCAATGGAGGGCCAAGTCTCCCCGAAGAACCCTTTAGTTTAATTATGACCACAGTACATTAGCCGTCTGCAAGGACGCACACTCGCTCTGTTGCTCCAGCTCTCAGCAGTGAAAAGAGAGAAAACCCTTTCACTCCTAAAAAGCCAGGAAAGGATGCTCTCGTGGTTCTAAAACATGGTTCAAAATTAAATTTAACCAACTACAGGCCACTGCACTTCTTGTAAACGCACATCTCCTCACTGCTAATTTTGTGCTATTTTACCTTTCATTAAAAAATGTAATTCAGGTTAAACTCAGCTGAACAGCAAAAAGCTCTCGATATTTTGAAGCATTTTGGAACAATTACTTTGACAGGAGCCCTTGACAGTTAAATGACTCCGTTAAATGAATGTTATAGAAGACACATAATGGTTTTTAGTGAAATATTGAATTTAACCACAAATGAGAAAAACGAGTCAGAAGCACTATGGGTATATTTGAATAATAACACCTTGCTTATGAACCTCAATGGATTCTGTAATTTCTAAGAATCATGCAATCAACTAGTTAGCTGGTGAGTATGTTTCCCATCTTGGTGCTCTCTATTCATTTTGGGGTTTTGCTTTTGTTGTTGTTCTTTAACCTGAGAAACCAATATGAAAATTCAGAAATGCAATAATTTCCTCCTGCACTGGTATGGTATTTTAGAGTCAGGCAGTTAATGAGTTGCCGTTCCACAGTGAAATCCTCCCCCTTCCTTTTTCTCATTTGCTGAATGAGATTCCCTCACAAAGTGAAAAATCAGCAAAAGGCAAGAGCCTGCTGCCTGAGAATGTGTGAGTTCACTGCGCGCCAGTGTTTCCTCCATCCGGGGGCTCAATATTCCTTTTCTTATTTTATGGACCGAATGTGAGATAGTATCGCGGCTTTCACATGTTTTCTCATGACTAACGACTGAAATATGCACTGAAATAATAAAATGGGTCCTGTTCAATTTCCTTTTTAAATTCAGTTCCAATATAAGTGAGAGTGCCCCTGTGACGGTGAAATCCGGATTATGCAAGTTCTGGTTTTTGGAGGAGAAGGGGAGCTAGAATCCTCGTAGACTTAAAACATGTGGGTAGGAGTCGGTGGGGACACTCGGACTGCGGCAGTGAGTCAGAACAGGAATGCTCTTCATCTTGTTGGTCTGGCAAGCGGGGGCGGAAAGTCAGTGCTAAGCATACCAGGTAGTAACGCGTGGATCTGCGCGCTGTGTGCAGCTGCAGGTCCGGGTCCTTCGGGCAGGTGAGGCACCAGCTCTACCTGGGTCCCACTGCTCCCTGCATTTATCTCCACTCAGCAATTGTCTATTTACGCTTTAGTTGCCCATGGACATGTCTGCTCCTCACTAGACAGAGAGCGTGCTTTCATCTTGCCCCCCTCCAACACTTCTGAGTCATGGTATGCTGTTCAGTAAATGTACTTTTAAACAAATAAACTTTTAACTCCTTCAGCTGACAGTGAAAACATGTAAAAGGCCAGATCATGTAAACATTTGATATTAGTTCAAGGAAAGTCCAGATAGAGACACAGCAAGCTGCCTAAATTAGACATGACCTCACACCTTGCTAACTCAAAGAATGGTCCAGGGAGCAGCAGCATCGCCACCACCTGGGAACTTCATAAATACTGAATCTCGGGCCTTACCTCCGACCCCCTAAGTCAAAATCTGCATCAAACAAGGTCGCCGAGTGACTTTATGCACAGAGGGTTGAGAAGCATCTACCTAGAATGTATGACTAGGATGGTGCCCGAAGCAGCGATGGTGTGTATGAGGGAGAGCCAGGGGCCGCGGCCATGCGGTTAATACACATGTCCACTGAGACAGCTTTAGAGCGCTCAAGACAGGGTCACTTAATGCTCACAGGTGGGAAACTCACTCACACCAGGTCCCTGGGAACCTTTCTAGATCCTTCTCCAGGCTCTTTCCTGTTTAAAGGCACAGCTACTCTTAATAATTGTCTTTTCTCCTTGCTGCAGAGATAGTATTTATCGTCAGCATGCTGACATTTGCAGGAGTTTTGGCTTTCTTCACTGAAAATGTGGGTGATTGAAAGGATACTGCTGACACCTGAATAAGAAAGCCAATGACTCCAAGCTATGTCAATTTAATTATTTCCGTTAATTTTTTTTTCAGGAACCTCTTTCTTTTTTCAGCTTTGGAGAAGTCCTAGCAATTTTCATTTAAAAGAAATACAAGTCAGCAGTGGTTCACTGAACAGGCTGACAAGCAATTTCATAGGGGGAGAGGCACTGTGTCTTTAATCTAATTTGTGCTCTCAATCCCCAGCTAATGTATCTGGGGACCCTGATATATGCATTTACAAGGAGACATCTGTAATGCAGAGTCCAGCTCACTGCAGTTCTCTGAAACAGGGGTAAGAAATTACTCTGGATTCTTGCAGCTGCCCCACAACATGATAAATCTGCATATACTCACAGATGTAGAAGTATTCCCGGCCTGGCCTGAATTCAAATCCTAGAGAAAAGGGTGTGAAGAGCTGGAACTTTTCAGAGAACTTCAGTGGTCCATTTGGAGAATGAGGCCGGTTACATTCCCATCTCTTGAACCCTTTGGAAGTGTGGTCGCAGGCACTGTAGCCATCAAAGTTCACCATGTAGAGGACATAACGCTCGGTCTTGTCTTCCGGGACCGAGTCCTCATAGTGAGGGCAGAAAACATCCAGGTAGTCGTTGATACAGACGTCAATGTGGTAGTCACCCTTCTGGAATCTGTGGGAAGAAGGAAAGGAAAAGCTGAGGTTACACAGAGAGGAAAGGCTTTGTGTTTGGAATTGGTGGTTGAACCTTTTATAATGCCAGGACGAAGAGATTTATTATTTTAAGTTGTTTTTGTCGCATGCCATTGTGATTAGGGGCCTGGTTTGAAATGATACTGTTTGTAATCAAAGAAACAAGCCATGTTACAGAGGAATTCTATTATACTTGTTTAAATATAATAGATTATAAATGAATGAATCCTTCACATTCATTTTAAGTATTAAAGATGCTGATTTGCTGTTTTCTTTTCATTCTTAAAATCACATATATTGAAGCAAACTTTTATTTCTAAAATAGTGATACACTTAATAAATGTTTTTGAATAAATGAACTAGGTAATTTAAAGAACAAATAAATGACTGAATTATTTTTGTTGTAATTGAGACCATTCTCAATTGTCTATGCAAACTGAGAATTAGAGTCAGAAAATTGAGCGAGTTAGAATCATAAAATTTAAAAGTTGGAAAGAAAACTCATAGAACAACATTTACACTTTAAAGGACAACAACCTGATGCATAATGATGAAGCAGTGAGTGATTGAGCCGGACCTGGAGATTTTGGATTCTAATTAGGTATTTCCCTTAGTAAATCTGTTTATGCCACAAATTCATTTTAGCCGGTCTCTTTTTTTGATGCTCTGTCCCTTTCTATGTTAAAAAAAATTGAAAATATCTAATTTGAATGATTTTCCACCCATTTCTTTTCATCTTGCAGGTTGTGCTCTAGGGTTGGCTGATGAGTAAGTAGTGAAAGTAACAGGCCAAATGAAAATAGCAAAAGCCAGGGCCACTTCATCCTGAAATAGTTAAAATGTATACAAGCAAATGCGCACGTGTACGTACACACACACACACACACACACACCCCACCCCCCCCCCCCCCCCCCCCCCCCCCCCCCCGCCGCATTCTTACCTAACAAAAGTTTTGCTTCTTTGTTTTAACTAATATGCCTTCCCCATCAACTGAACAGTATTTCTCAGGACCCAGTAATACCTGAAACGGGAATTTCACCTTTCTAAAATCAGGGTGGAAAACCTAGGGAAAAACCTGTGTTTCTAGCTAGTGAAGAAATTCTTCCCTGGGCTCTCAGAAGGGCCACCATAAAACTGTGTTACTGCTGAAATACAACACCCATAAAGCCATATAATCGTCAAGTCGGAGAGTCCCAGTGATGGTGAGCTAGTCTATTCCATTTTTGGACATTTCTAAATGCTAGAAACTTTCTTCTTATATTGAGTATAAATCTGCTTCTGTGTAATTTCTATCCAGTGACCCTGCTTCTGCTGCCTGAAATTACAAAGAAGAAATCTAATTCTTCTTCCACCAGGTAGCCCGTAAAACATTTGGAGATGTCAGCTGTATTGCTCTCTATCTTCCTTTCTCCAGACTGGAAAATCCTGATTCCTCTGGTTATTTCTGGTACGAGTTCCTCTAGTTTCCCAGTGCTTTCCTTAAAACGCAGCACCCTAACGGAACAGAGACCTGCCGTAGGTTGTTGGGACCCATGTTCAGCCAAGTAGAAAGATTACCACCTTCACGCTGGTTGCTAAATCTCCATTGACAAAGCCCAGATTCCTTTCAGAAATACAACATGTAAAAGTGGAAGTGCTAAATTTGAGTGACTACACTGATATTTATGGACTGGTTTCTGCTGCAGGTTGAGTGGGAGAGTCATAAGCCTTCCTGAGCCTCAGTTTTCTCGTATGTAATTTGGAATAATAATGGGAATCTGCCTTGCTAAGCCTCAGATGAGGAAGGTGTTATGAAAAGCACCATATGAATGTGAGGCACTGTTAGTATTATCAGGATATATTAAAGCATATTTAAACGGGTCATATAAAATATTAACTTTTAAACATCAGAATAAAAATATCCCTGTTTCCTTTTTTAAAAATCTTCAGTCTATCCTCAAATATCAAATGATCTACAAAAACTCCATTTGCTTCATGCATTTGGAAAGCAGCATGCTGATTTATACAAGGGAAATAAGGAAAGATGATCAGATTACTTTTCAACGAGAGGGTCTTATAATACAACTTTTAAAAATAAAAAAAACTTTCAGAGGTATTTATTTCTGTATGTTTACAATGGTTGTGGAACCAAGTTTACTTTTTCTTCATTACTGGCAGATGACAATTTGTCAAGATGCAAGGAAAGCCTGTGCTGCTTTTAAAAGATTTTTGAACATCAAGGTAACATCACTGCCAAAGTACAAAGAAAAGACACTGCAATGCTCAGATAAAAGGGTGCTGGGCTATGAATCATCAGCACTCAAGAGGAGCCTGACAAGTTCTGGACGAGAGCCAGACAAGAGCTGCAGCAGAAGGCAATGCCCAGATGCACTTTATATTATTATATTATTATTATAGATTTTAAAGACATTCAAGGGGGATGTTTTTCCTTTCCCCAAGTATCACTTATTTTAGCTTCCACTAGCACTCAACACTGCCTAAAAGTGAAAATAAAAATTAAAACCACCACTGTCTGGATCCATTCTATTATTGCTTTATTCTACAAATTGCCATAGTATTTTGATGCCTCATATTTAGCTTCCTTTTTCCAATTTTTATCCTGTTAATATTGCTAAAATTTTAGTAAACCATGAGACTGAAGACCTAGTTTACATTGGGTTGACCAGTTAGTTATGCCTTTCTGGTGATATTTTACTTTGTGTAGGTTGTTAAGTAAATCACTGTGAAATCTATTTTTAATATGTGACTGCCCAGGAATTAATATTTCTACCCTTCTATTTATGCAACAAAATAAAGATGACGATTCGCCATAGAACTCACACTTATGTTTCAAATCTTTAATTTACACAAATTAGTTTACTAATGTAAATTTCAAAGAAGGGTAAATATAAACAAAAACAATGATAAATTGGAACTCATAAAAGGTATCTGCATAATGTACCAAGTACAGTCCAAAGAAAGTTGAGAGTTAAATATTCTAACACTATCCTAAATCATGCTCGCTGGCTACAAATTTTCACTGCACCATTCTTTTCTGTTCTAACTCTGAAGAAGCACATTATTATTGAGAGCTTATTGTGCTATATTCATTATCTCAATTTAACTTCCATCACAAACCCCACAGAATAAACGTTATTTGTACACCATTTAAAGGGGAGAAAGCTGAGATTAAGAAGTCAAGCAATCTCCTCAATGTTACACAACTAGGAAAAGATGGAGGCAGAATTCAAACCCAAGCAACTCAAGTTCTGCCCTCCCAGCTGAAGCTCTCCACTATACCACTTCCGAGGACAGCAAATTGCTGTCAGGCTCTTAGGTCTACTCTGTATTCCCCCAGAGGGATTATTCTCAATCTTGATGGGTTTCAGTTCTCTTCATTCACTGAGGCAACAAACATTGACCGCATACAGGAAGTGCTGTGCTACAGCTTTATATACATTGCACATGAAAATTCTTACTGAGTGGGTGTAATTAGTTTCATTTTGCCAATGAGGAAATGACTTTCAGAGAAGTTGTAATCCTCTTACTTCAATTTTTTCATAGGAAGTAAGTAGCAGAGTCAGGGTTTTGACCCGTCTTACATGGCTCTGAAGCACGTACTCCTTCCTCCTGACCGCGGGGGCTTCAAAGCTTTACCGGTTGTAGTTGACCTCATCTGACTTATACTGATCTTCTAGGAAAGCCTGCTTCAAGATTCAGTGGGTTGGTCCACGATGTTGATCCCAAACTCTTCAACTGAATGCCTAACAGTGCATCAACAGTTAGAATAAACCCCAGATCACAGGGTTAGCACCTGAATCAGGCACATCATTTCAGTCTTTCATAGACTATAAAGTGCTGTTAGGCTTTCACAAAAGGGATCTATTTTCCATCAGGAAACAGCTTTCATGAGCTTCAGCTCATTTCAAAAGAGCAAATTCACAGAGGAGGAATGATTCCACATGCCAGTGTTTACAAATGTCACAGGTAGCACAGCCACTGTTTCAATACAGCTGTAAATTTCTTGAAGTATGTTCTCTTTACTCCTTATCCTTCATTCCAACCATTGTAACTATGGATCTCTACCTCTCAGAAATCACTGCATATTATGAACATATCATCAACAAGCTAACAATAATTATAATATAATCTCTACTAAATTATCACAGTGGTTTATAATGAAAAAGCATGCATAGTTACCACACTTAGAAAAGTAATTGTGTTGGAGTGAAATGACTGCTGCCCTGGCTCTGTTCTTATCACACAGAAGTCTCCAGTGCCAGGGAACATCTCATGCATAGAATGATGGCCCTTGTTCTCCACTGGGATGCATGGCCACTCAGGTCACTGTTCCTTCTAACATATAATAGTGTGTGTACTCCGTTACGGCAAGAACACATTGTACACATTAATCAAAATTTGGCAGAAGACTGGTTGAGAATGTCATACGTATTATGAAAGGGTTATTTTAGTTAATTAAGTAGAATAAAATTCTGCATGGAAACTTGTTCTTTGTAATCAACTCAATTACCAAAAATGAATTATGTACTTTATGATAGTTCTTGATGACCTAGAGGCTGCCTGGAGAATTGGGGGAAAAAAGCAAGAACACATTTTGGGGCTATTAATAGCAAAGGTAACAGCCAAAGTTGGGATTTGAGCAAGAAACCCTATATATAGATATATGTCTTAGTTTGTCTTCAGTACTTAGCTGATTCCATAGCTAAATACAATTTTGATTATAAATTGAAAACTATTATTAATATCCTCTCCTTATTTCTCCTGTCTGGAGCAAGTGAAGCATGACTCGAGTCTCGGAAATCAAATGAAACAAAGACAATAGAGGTCAATAGAGGTAAGGTAACGGTTGGCAATTTGCCTTTTCCATTAGTTACCAACAATACAAGTTTCTTCTAAGATAGGGACCAAAACGTTGCTTTATGATCATAGTTAACAGGAACCATAAGGACTTTGCTCCTCCTAATGAAATACTGTATTTTTAAACATGGGTCCTTCCACTGGGGACCTCTAGTACTTGAGTACTCCAGTCCTTTACTTCAAGCGGAAGTTCTCAGTGCACTCTGCCCTTGCTTCCTCTTAGCTATGGCAAATAGACGCCATCTAGCTTTCTTTCTCAATGGACGATTTTCATGTCATTGACCTTCCTTCCTCCTCCACCACCATATGCTCTTGTGTTGTGATACTGACATCTGGGGAGGGCAAGTCCAAAAGACACACAGGCGATGCTGTGGGATGCAGGCCATGGAGGAGCAGCACCAAATCATCCCTTCTGCGTTCTCCTTTAGCCACTTGTCCCTCCCCTCATTCTATCCTCATTTGCTAAAGCCAAAATGCATTTTATTTTAGTAGCTGAAAGAGGAAGGGGATGGTGCATATTTAAAACATTCTAAACTGGCCTTTAGCATATGTTGCTGGCACAGCAGATAGCCTGCTTCCAGGGAAATATGTACTGAAGTATTTTTATCAAGCAGCTCCTGAGTGAAGTTTCTTCACTCCATAAATATAGAAACAGCATTAATGAAAGGAGACAGCGTGCTTATTAGAGGTTAGGAAGCTGAGAGATACTTTATCCCCCTCTCATGTAATGTTTTAAAGGATTCAATAATGAAAATGTTATTTCCCATGAACTGGATAGTTGATTATTACATTTCAAATGTATTTTAATCTGTCAAAGTGGTGATTGTTTTAATATTCCTATTCGAACAGAACTACGATGTCACTTCTTTAATTACAAGGCAACTTAATGTATTACATTTTGAAATTGAAATGTTAAAGAAGGAGATGATTTATGGTCAAAGATTAAGCACATTTATCAGCTTAGGGTTCCTCCCAAATTCTCAACTACATCTAGAGCAGCTATGCCTGGGCAGTGCTGTCTCTCAATTCTACCATTATTGATAGAAAGCCTAATTTCAGAATAAGATGTTTCGTTTTAACCAAAAGAATTTCCCATTTGTCCTGAGGGCCTCATGGGCCCAGCAGTAGACATGAGGCTTGAATATGTTTTGTGAGGAGATGGGCAGAACAGCAGCCCCTGTGGCCCAGGCGCACCCCTTCTTCTCTCCTTCTGTTATTCCTTTCAGCACAGAATGCAGGCCTTATGGCTTTCCTATCCTAAATCTAAAGATGTTCTTTTTTGTTGCTGTTTTCTTGCAGAGGTTAAAGCATGGACTATAAACAGCAAATCAAACTTGGGGTAGATAAATGATATTAGCATTGCTGTTGAGAGGGGACTGAAGAAAGATTTTTTCTTTTACTGATTTTAAACGTTTCTCTTCTCTCACAGGCTAAAACATGTCTATCTTACAAATGTATTGGTAACTGGCCTTCATTTTCAGCTCTGAGATGGTCAGTCATGGAGAGTTTCACTGTTACCAGGCCAGCTGTTAAGGCTGAATGAGGTACATAGTACGTGATGAGCAAAACACATCATTTCAGGAAGTCTAATCCAGCTCATCCAGTCTCCAGAACACAGCAATAACAACTAAAATTCCCATGGAAGAGAAGGCTTACACATTGGCAAAAGCCTACTCAAGGATGAATTTAAGAGATGTTGTAGTTGAAAAGCTGTATGCTAAACACACACATTTCCACCCAATGGACCATGAGACACTGACAAAATATTTAGAACCCAGAATTGTTGCTCTAATTCCAACTAAGCTCTTCAGCATGCACGTGTTGGTAATGATGAATTCTGCAGCATGAGAGCTTTGCTTTGAATTCAGTAGTGGTTGGCAAAGGGAATGTGCCATATTTACTTGGTCAGATATTTAGAATTCATTAGTGGTTTAGGATACTAACCTGCCATTTCCCCCCCATATGTATACATGCACTATTACTTAAGCAAGTGATTTAAAAATCCCACATTTAATACTGATTATTCATATCAAATAGGTGGATAAAATTCTTAAAGAGCTCTCACTTGTTGCTTTTCAAGTACAAGACACATCAGTCTGACTTTTCTAAATTGGTATCTTCCCAGAGTAATACCTGTTTCAAGTAAGGGCCCACAAAATGTTCTCTCCTCCAGTGTTTTAACTCATTTGGAGTTTGTTTTATTAGCTTGACTGAAGCCCTCCAAAGGAAACAAAGCATTAAATTGGCAGAGCCTAAACAAGACTTTCCTTCAGGAAGAGACTGGGAGTGCTGGGTGACAGTCTAATTGCTTCTGTGCCCCCATCGAGGCCTCGGGCACGGAGAAGGATGTCAACATCGGCAGGCCAGGCCAGCCGGAGAACTAACCAGGCAGGGTTCTACAGATCCACCAATCACAGATCACTTCAGCGGTTCTGAGAAAGGGATTAAAATAAAATAAAGAAGTATGGCCTGGCAATCAGTACACGTCCTACCAGAGGTCACTTCTACACTGCAAGACAGGCCTTCTTTGACTCCTGCTGGCCAGCAGCTTCCCCAGAAACCTGCCCTCCGTGCGCCACGCTACCCAGACTCTTAACGTCGCGTCAAATGCACAGAACACAGTGCCTGCCACATGCACACAGATCCGCCAAAAGCAGAAGCGGGAAATCATTGAACAGGTTATCCAGCCACCGTCCTAGGAGAAGAGGATTAAACAAACCGATTCTGTTCAGGGGATGCGGGAGTCAATCAAACAAATAAGCCAACTGACAAACTGCTTGCACACAGGTAGTTCTTTTGTATCCTACTGGGATGGAGTTAGCCAGTGGAATTTCAGGCTATTTCTGCTTTCAATAATAAAAACATAACCAAAGCGCTTTAATAAAAATCCTTTCTATTAACCAACTCAAATAATGATTTAATGGCTCTTAAGTACTGGTGTGCAAACAGTGAAATAAATATTTGTTTTATGGCTTGATGAAAACTTGTTGGAATCATTACCAGCTAAGTCTGAAATTTGGCCCTGACTTTTCAAAAATTGGGGTGGGGTATTTGAGACCTACATGGTGTGGAGGTAAGCCCTATTAATCTATCATTAAACAAACAAAAAAACAAGCTGGAAGAAAGAAAATGTTTGTGGCTTTCTTTTGCTAGGTCTTCATACAGCAAGGGGAAACATTTGGTAATGCTAGCATATAATAATGTTTCATACAGAGTTTTAGGATGTAAAGCAGATACTGTTGCTGTTTGTATGTAAACTGGCACGTGAAAGTTGTTTTATCTATTTGCCTAGAGCCCTATGAGCAGCTGGATACAGAGCTGGGACCAGGCAAAAGGCCAAGGTGAGAGGAACTCTGCGATCAGTAGAAACCAGGTGGTGGGCATGGCCACAGAAAGTGCTGAATTTGTTCAACGTAAATACATTGACTTACAAGAAAACTGGGACTGCACAGAAAGCAAATCATGGTAATGATTATTAAAATACTATTTCTACGGAGACCTCTTTTTATTGACACAGGACAGAGCTCCTTGAAAACAATGCTGGTATTCACTCACCTCAGTATCTCTGGCACTTAGCATAGTGACTGACACATGACCAAAGCCTGCGCACTGCAGCGACTGACACGTGACCAGAGCCTGCGCACTGCAGTGACCATGACCAGAGTCTATGCACTGCAGCGACTGACACGTGACCAGAGTCTGTGCACTGCAGCGACTATCCATGACCAGAGTCTATGCACTGCAGTGACTGATGCGTGACCAGAGTCTGTGCACTGCAGTGACTGTCCATGATCAAAGAAGGGACTTTGTAGCTGGAGAATATTAGGAGTAATACCTAAAAACAGGTAAACTGTGTGAAGTGCCCAATAATCTTCTGTGTTCTGGATCCCATGTCAAATTTTGTGTAGCACTAAACAACATTACAAACAAAGGTCAGGATAGGAAGCAGAATAATAGCTGGCTACAAAAAAGGAAAATGAAAATCAGGACTGTTGTTCAAGCAACGTTATAAAATTATGCCCAGCCGAGTAGACAACTTAAGCACCTAGGGCAGAATGAAAGTTTCTCTCTTGTCATTAAGTCCTCTATTCAATTACCATTTATCGGGGTAATTAAACACTGGAAAGTGATGCCAGGCTAATTGTTAGATTATGATAATTACATGTCTTTGCTATGCTACAGCTGATCAAAATAAGATGTGGTCCCATGCACTTAGCTAAAGCTGCTCTGTAATCGTCAAGACTTTTGTAGAGCGCTAGGCCACTTACTACTAATTCATTACAAATCAGGCGGAGAAGCTTATTATTTGCAATGCTTCTTTCTCCTCCCCACCCCCCACGGTCTCCTGGAACAAAACTCCCAAAAGGTTAAGCACAAACTGCTGCCTCTCACTGGCCCACTTCCATCCCAATTACACAGCTGAGCAACATTAGGTGCCTCTATTTGAGAGGGTTCATCAGACTGCTTCACAAAATCCTGCGACCGCCTATCATATTGGCAGGAACATCCAAGGGTCCCTTTCAGCCTCTGCCAACCACTGTTCTGCTCCGAGCTGTGTCCCAGCAACGACGAGTTGGCAATCCAGAGCATCTTTTGGTTCTGAGGCTCCCTTCTGCTTGGGTCAGGCCTAGACCAGGCTGGGATATGCCAGAATTTGCTCCAGTTAGCAAGGGGCATGGGGCATGCAGGCTGTCCCCCTCCTACCAGGAAGTCTGGTCTCTGTTCCCCAAGCCAGGGTCAGAAGAGAAAAGCAACTTTCTCAGGAACCGAACAGTCACCTCAATGCTACCAAATAGGCTCAAATCCTTATAGGGAATGGCTAGAACCAATCTTTTGTTCTTGGCACTCCTGGAGCTTAGAAATCTCTCTTTCCACCCCTCAATCAGCCACTCCAGGTCACTGATGGAAGATGAGGAGGCAAACAGGTATTTGAGATTCTTCACTTGGCTTCATACTGAGACTTCTCAAGCTCTCCCCTGCACCCATCATTCCGAATGCATTTACACGGGCCACTGCTAGGTGGGGAAGCACAGAGGGCCCGGTTCAAAGCTGAGTAACTGCCACGGAGTTCATGTGAGGGTGTGGTTCTCTGTTTTCGGATTTGTCTTCTCCTATAATTTGGGCAGTGCTATGGACCGAACGTTTGTATCCCTGCTTCCCTAATTCTTACGTTGAAGCCCCAATCCACAATGTGACTACATTTGCCGATAGGGCCTTTATGGAGGTAAAAAGTTAAATGAGATCATAAAGTGCAGAGCCTTGATCCAATAGCATCGGGGTCCTTCTAAGAAGAGACGCCCGAGAGTGCCCCCTCTCCTCTCTCCCTTTACGTGCCTCTGCAAGTCAGGAGAGAAGTCTTACCAGAACCTGACGCTGGGGACCTTTGATCTGGGACTTCTCATCTCCAGAACTGCGAGATCATCAACTTCTATTGTTTAAGCCACCATGTCTATGTGATTTTGTTATGGCAGCCTGAGCAGACTAATACAGGTAGTTTAAAACTTAATTAATGGTAGAGTTGGGGGCAAGGGGGTATTGAATTACATGACTGCCAGAGACATCAGAGATATAAAGAATCAGTGAACAACCTCAGGTAATAATGGCCAGGACGGAAGAGAGTAGGGGTGAGGGAAGGGAGCAGAGTTAAGCCGATGCTGGCACCCTAATGCCCTGCACGTGGGAGACAATGTCCATCCAGCTGCTCTTCTGAGCAAATGGCTGGTCTGAGGGGAGAAGGCACATTATTTTCCTAAGTAAGGATAGTTTCACCTCTGAAATTAACTCATGGCACCATGGAAACGACTGTATTATCACCCGGCAACTGTGTTATCTCACTGTTTCAGTGAGGCTTTCGCCCAAAGATAGAGTGAAGGGTGTTACAGAAAAGTCACATACTCCATTTTACCCTTCCTTGACCCTGGAAATTAAAATAGAATATGCCACCGCCTTTCAAAAATCCTATCAAGTGCATTCTGGGGGCAAAACAAACCATGAGGTCCATCTGCTCACCCGAGAGCACATAACGCTGTCACTTAACGCACACATTTACTGGTGGCCTGTGGCTTCAGACTGGGGAGCAGGAGAGCAAAGACACTTCAGTTCATCACATAAACATGGTTTTTGCGCTGCTTAGTGTTGTTATTCCTTCCCCACACTCCTTAAAGGGGAATTCATTCATTCAGCTGGGTCCTCTGTTTACATTTATAGCCTGGACCACAGAAAGATACATGAAAGAATAATGCAATCATAAAAAACAAGAAGCTAATTGCTCTATCCCAAGGAACCATAAGGCAGGGAAAGAAATAAACAATTCACCATTTATTTTTTAGAAATAAATCTCAACACTTTAGGGAATTCTCAAGTGCTCTAATATCTCTATGCACCAAATGCCTGTCTATGTCAACGACAGAGAATGTAGTTGTTTTCCCCTTCCCCTTTCATTTTAATAAGTCCTACTTTCAAAATGTCCACCTTGGAAAAGAACTACAGTTCAAAGCAAATGCACATGACCTTCCTCTTGAACTTTCAGAATTTTTGGTCCCGCTACAAGCTCTGAATGAGCCACTTATGGGGACTGTAGGGTTTCAGAGGGATGGTTAATGCCAAGACACAGAGATGATGAAATGAGAGGGTGATAATGGGCACTCCACGCTGGGTGACAACTCAGCACCCTGAGCCTTGAGAGGACGGGGTCACAACTGGCTTTCCTCAGCACTCAGAAGTACAATCCTAGACCCCAAGGTTTTTTTCACACGCACGTTAACATTTTGTTACATTTCAAATGTTCAAGCCAAGAAGAGAGAGAAAAAGAGAAAGAGAGAGAACATGAACTACTGTGGAGGCACAGACTCAGGGGTTGATGCGCTGAATCAAAAACAACAAAGGAATGTACGAAATGCATTAAACGAGCCTGGGTCTCAGCATAGAATCTGTACCCGAGTGAGGATATCTGTGACTCACTGATCGATTGATTTATAAAATAGGGCAATTTCATTTATTGATGTTTTAATTCAACATCTGGATATGTATTCTGTGCACATCAAATATTTAATTAAAATCATAAACCCATTTTGTAGTCTAAAACATAAACTTAGGTGTTTTTTTTTTCCATTCCACAAATATAGAGTATACTTTTCAACCCTATCTCTGGGAGGTGAGGGTGTAGGTAAAAAGGGATCACTTTGGTATTCCCTGGATCTTCTGTCTCAGAACAACCTGTAGCGAACAGCTTCGCAAGAGCAAGACCCACCCAAGGATGTTTTAATGAATCTAGTCATTACTTGACAAGCCTGAGTCTCGGTCACTAAAGGTGCTGGTTACTATGGTTTTTATGAACATGACTAGGAAAAGTAGCATATGACATGCGTGGGCCAAGTGGCCTGCAGAGAAACATCATCTGTGAAGCTAATAAAGAGTATGTCCCCTGTTGGTGCTGTTAAGCCGCCTGAAGCATGCACTGATATGCAGAGAATATTAGAAGGAAGGGAGAATGGAGTCCAGGCTGCAGAAATGCCTTTTCCTTCCGCCCGCCTGTGCGGACAGTAGGGCTGAGCTGGAGGTGCGTTTACTGGGCGTGGTGTGAACACCTCAACTTGGGGGTGTGCATCCTAAGAAGTTATGAAGAACTATTCTAACCCACCAGAGGAAATACACTGAAAATTGGGGACTATGGGAAGTGCTTTTTTGTTTTGTGGCATAAAAGCTAAAGGAATAAACTTATGTATGCCTAGCAGCACTTCCTGGTACAGTATTAAATTTAAGTGTTTTTTTTTTAAAATCAGGATGGCAGCTTCAAGATTAATTAATGTCTTTAAAGATGTCAGGAAAGTTTGGAAGTATATAGAAACATGAAATAATGTTCTTCTCTGTTAGACAATTAGGACATTTAAAAATTTATATCACACAAGAGAAAAATGTTGGTTCTGATGGCTAGAAAAATGTATAGGGCAACTCAAAATTAGACACATCACTCTGGTTTTTCTTGATGGTAAATTGCAACCCAGCATCCCCAAGCACTCACTGAATTAAAAATGGAATTCTCAGCAGTATACTTGCAACTAAGTATTAATGTACACTACTGAATCCAGGAATTTCTCTCACATAAAACTTTCTATAACTGGTTTTGATTCAACACCCACCACAAGCAAGTTACTAGAGTCAAGAGTGACAAAATCCTACCTCACCACTATGTAAAACACCAGGTTATATGCCTTTGTAATCCTAGACACTACTTGTGTTTTCTAGTCTTGACCTGCAGTGATTATAAATTCCTTAATGCACACAGCATGCATGACTGAGGCTTGTAAAGAGAGAAGCTCTAGTTTTCCCTGGGCTCATGGTACTCGATAATAATTTCACAGGAACCCTACTTCTGCATCAAGACCACAGAGAGATGTACTAATGAAAAAAACTTCGAGGCATCATCTCATCCAGCTGTTTCCTTTCAGGACTGTTAATTATCTAGACTCTTAAAAAAAAGAAAAAAAAAAACCCTCCAGGGAAAATTTGAGTCTTAAATAGTAGCTCTTCCCAGGACCTGTAGATGTCATTCAAAATTCAATGCATAAGGAAATTCGCTATTCGGGGGCATCCAGCTTTCCAGGGTTGTTCAGAGCATTTCTGTCTCCCCCGCCCTATAACTAGGTTTGAGGAAAAAAATAGAGGAAATTTAGCTCATGTTTTCCTAGGAAAGTCGAGCTGATTGTATTATCGACTGTCTACTGCATTAGCAATTTCCAACTGAATTACAAACTGTTTCCCTGCATTATATTGCTATTGTTCAATACCATTTTCATTGCCCTAATGAAACAAAGCTATATAATATAACCATAAAGTACTGATTACAGTTAACCATAATGGAAGAGAGCGAAGGAAAGACCTATTTTTAAAATATGCAAAGAAAAAGATAAGAAATGCTGATACTCAGCAGACATTTTTTTTAAAAAATGTTTTTTGGCTTTCTAGATTGAAATCCAAAGAACACTGACAAATTAATTCTTCTCTCTCTTCCACCAATACAGATGGTATTTCCCCTGGGATAGTATTTCTACAAGATTTCCCAAAGAGCAAAAGTTGTCCAGGTGCTAAATATATATATATTTATGAATTTTACACATGTCTTAAAAAGTGCCTACTTCAAAGCAGCGGAGTATTCCCTAGTATCAAGAAAGAGGGCATCCAAACAGCCAGATCTCCCCCTCGGGGCAGGTTTCCCGGGCAGGTCTTCGGGGCTTGTCTACAGGTGAGCGCTCTCAGGAAGTGCATTATGAAACCACTAGGGTATTTCTTATTTGCCCACATTAAATCGCCCAGCAACACAAATGATCGGGTTACTGTGCTGGGCTGAAGGCTGCCCACACAAGACGGCAAATCCATGGCTGAGATTTCTGCCTTTTAGCAAAGGCAGTGAAGGTCACGTAGCTGCTAGAGCCCTAGCTCCTTCCCCACAGACAAAAGCAGTCAACAAAGGGATGGGGGGAACAGGAAGAAGTGCTAAGGAAAATTCTTTGGTATTGCTAATTATATTATGGCCAGAAGCTGTAGTGCAAGACACTTGCTTCCCTCTGACATTTGTGTCAGAGCTACAATACGCCTACCCCACCTCCCCCGAAAACAGTATAATTGGTACAGGGGCCCCTTGAACAATGTGAGAGTTAGGGGCACAGTCCTTCCATGCAGTCGAAAATCTCCATCTAACTTCTGACACCCCTAAAACTTAACTACAGTAAGCCCTTCGTACCCATGGATTCAAACCAACTGCAGATCAAAACACACTATTTTCTTTTTTTTTTAGGATTTATTTTTTTAGAGAGAGGAGAAGGGAGGGAAAGAAGTAGAGAAACATCAATGTGTGCCTGCCTCTCGTGGGCGCACCCTACTGGGGACCTGGCCCACAACCCAGGCATGCGCCCTGACTGGGAATCGAACTGTTGACCCTTCAGTTCACAGGCCAGTGCTTAATCCACTGAGCCACACCAGCCAGGGTGAAAAACACTATTTTCTGTATTCAGATCGGAAACCATGGATGCGAAGGGCTGACTGTATTTACTGAAAAAAATCTACGTATAAGTGGACCTGCACCATCCAAATCCATGGTGTTCAAGGGCCAACTGTGTAATGGAAACAGGGCCCACTGCTACCGCTCCACAGGAATCCCTTCAGCTGAGATGGTGACAATTAAAGAAGCAACTGTCAGTGCAGCAGTGGCACATGATGCTCTGTGGCTGCCCAGGTCCCAGACACCCAGACATTCTGTATCTCACAAATCCTGCCTGCCGTTTCCTTAGCGGACGTGGTGCAGATGTAGACAGCATGGGAGTGCCTGAATGTCAGGTGCACAGGCTGGTTCCTCCCAGGTGAACTCTGGTCATGGGACCAACCTTTTTCTGCAGATCTTCGTGTTTATACTTCTACGTGAAGTACTGACAGTCGTGTCACCCACGTGGACACAACATGCTGAGTTCTTCACACGGTGTTTGACCCATTGACCTGATTTCAGTGGTTCTGAATGCTCAACTCGCGCATTCTAGTTTTTGCACCCCGGTAAAAAGGTAAAAATATAAATCAGGGTAGTGTGTTAGAACTCTCTCAATAATGTGTATTTCTTGAAAGATGAAAGAACATGCATTTCTTTTTTCCTATTAGAGTGCTAATTTATGCAAGTTCATTTGCCTTTGTAGCTATTGATTGGATTTTTGTTGTCTCATCTCCCGTACTCCATTAGAATCCTCGCTGACTACCAATAATGCAAAGCCAGACAAATTTGTACAGATTTTTATCTCTTGCGTCGATGCTCTTGTGTCGACAGCCTATTTAAAGTTTGCATAAGCAAGACAGTGGGTGATGAAGAAGCATTTCACTTCATCACATCAGATCCAAATTCTCAGAGAAGATGAGAACCCTTCATGGTTCAACTGCTCTTTTCAACTTTAAATAGTCATAGAAACGTTCGAAAGGAATCCCATGCTCTGGGCATGCTGGAATTAAAATAGAAGTGCAAATTGAGATTACAGTTTATAAAACCCGTAAGCACAGCTGCCGTATGCAGGGCAGGAGTGGCTCTTCTTTTCCCAATGCATTTGTGTGAGCCGGGCACGCAGAAGTGACATATCCCTTTACTGTGAAACCTGCCCAAGCGCTGACCCCCAGGAGCACAATTTTCAGACTTGGTTTGCTATTTATTTGCTCCCTGTCTCAAATAATGCTTTTACTTATTTAGTGCTTCGTTCTGGAGAAAAACAATAAATACGTATGTATATGTTCCCACATGTTTTTCAATATTTATTTGTTTAAATGCTTTCTGTTTATGAGTGTAAGCAAACCAATCTAATTTCAGTTTCACGACTAATGATAAAATAACTTATTTAAATATGAAGTGATCCAAAAGCTGCTGATCATAGGACAAAGGCATATACAGATTGCCATCCTGAGATAGGATTTTCAGCCCCAATGAGCGTTCTAATCTAGTTGGTACAGAGCACACGTGCTCTGTTAAGGGGTTGTGTCTACTTCTCGTTTTCACTGCACTGATTTATCTGGGTCCAAAAAGGAAGAAGGAAAAAGTCCAGAGAAAATCTGCTCCTGATTACGGACATTGCCACTTTGACAATGGAGAAATCACAAGATGTGGAGCCTGTGAATGGGGAGACTTCTCAGCTTGTTGAGCATTCTAGAATTGCTCACGCAGGGAGGTTCGACTCGGGCAGAGGGACCCTGGCAGGTGTGGAGTTCAGCCACCTAGACCTCTCTAAGGACGCTTACAAATCGTGCACGATGTCCAAAACTACTAACAGACATTCTCTGAACCACTTGGGAGGTGTCACTAATAAAAAGTGGAAATTAGAGTGGAAAGAAAATTTCATTTCCAATCCTTGTGGCACCTGGATTTTTGAGCACATATGGTTTGTAAAGTTTGCTAATGTCTGGTGGTTATCAAGGAAATCAGAGTTGATTAAAAAAAATTTGACTTTATCTTCATTTCCCAGACTTTGTAGACATCCATCCGCTAACTGAGAAGACACAGCTATCCTTATCAGTTGTAGTGGATGGCATGAGAACAAAGTCAGAGAAAGGGACAGAGAGCCATCTGCCCCGCTGCACATCTGGGCTCTGCTGCCCCCAACTGTGTGACCTTGGCAAATTCCTTCACCTTACTGCGCCTTGGTTTCCTCATCTGTAACACTGGAATAATAATAATGCTTCACTCCTAGGACATCTGTTAGAATTAAATAAATGAGTAAATTAGGACTGAATGTAAAGTGCTTAGACAGTGCTTGGCCAATAGTACAGATAACAGAAATATGTATGATCACATTACTTACAAAAAGGATGTTTTGACCACTGAGGACAAAGAATTTTACTACTTTAAAAAATATCTAGAGGATCTCAAAGATCTCTAACAATAAAAATTGTGATTGCTCATTGCAATATCTCTTCACTAGATAGTGTAATTATAACAAATTTCAGTCTATGAAAGGAAAGTGATTTCTAAAAGAAGTTTGTAGAATGGAGAGAGGCATATGCTGACTCGTGGGAGGGAGTGCCATGATACAGAAAGCCAATTCGGTCACCTTTCAGAAGTCTGTTGAATATATAAATACACAAAGGAGAGATGGGAAGCTGCCAATGTGGTGTGATTGCTGGGATACAAAAACCATCTTTAAAAAAAAATGCCTTCCCAAAAGTGAATTTTAGTTCTTAAATATGTGTAAAGTGTTATTTTGCCTGGGAGGGAAATCATACCTGCCAGCTAATGCATTAACATACTTTCATTTCTCTGATTCATTAGTACCTGTCACCCAGCAGAGTTAAGACCTGTGAGAGACTAAGGAGCACCGAGGGTAAACTTTGATGAGAAAGGGTAAGTGTGCTGCAGGGTGGGAAAACAGGCCTCAGGAAAGCGTCATGGGACAGAATGACAGAGATGCAGGGTAAGCTTCTAAAGAAATACTTGAGACTTCCCATTTCTGCTGAGGTCAGCTCTACAGATTAAGTGTCATCACACTGCATTAGAATAAGTAACATTTCTCTGTAAGAACATCTATTTTAACTTAAACTTTAAAATTACACTTTGCTTGAGCACTGATATTAGATCGACCTTCCATTGTTACTTAATTTGATTGACTTTTCATATATTTATGTTCTGTCTCTCCTCATTAATTAATTAAGTCATTTAATGCAAGTACAAAGTATTGATTGCCTCCTGTGGCTCAGGCATTGTACTGAAGGTGGAGAAACCAAACGAAGCAGGACTCGGTCCTGGCCTAGAGGAGCTGGCAATCTAGTACAAGAGACAGTCTCACAAATAAATCACCACACTAAAACGTGATAAATGTTATAAGAGAAACTTGTACCAAATCCTTGTGGAAAATAAGAAACAGCAACAGACTTTCCAAGGGTCCATGAAGACCTCACAGAGGAGCCAGGTCTTGGAAGATGGACAGAATTATCCCCAAGAGAAGGGGAGGGAGGGAGCTTTCCAGGCAAGGGAGAGAAGTACAAACCCCAGCAGGCTTGAAAGCAAGGAATTTGTTGTGAGGGCGAATGAGCCTACCAAGGGAGGTGAAAACTTTATTTTGAAAACGGAGTGAGGCAGGCAATGAAGACCCAGAGAGAAGTTTTGAGGAGGTGCAGGACATGATTTGACTTGTATTTGAAAGTGATCATGCTCTTCGCCCTCGCCAAGGCAGACAGAGCGGGGAGAAAGCCGGGAGAAGGAAGATCACCAGGAGCCCACTGTAACAGACCTGGCAAGCAAGCACCACACAGCATAAGAACCGTCTGGGGCTTTAGCCGGGGATCCTTACTCCCCTGCACCAGACGATAAACCACTCACTTATCCCTCCACACAAAAACTATACGTAGGGCCCTATTTTGTGAAGATACTTTGTGTCATGGAAGCTACGAAATAAGTCAGACACACAAACTCTTTCTACTTCAGCTTCTTATGATTGCCTGGCTATGACAAGCTTTAAGTAGGGCATCTGTGGGATTGAAGAAAGGACGTGAATAAGAGAGGCAGAACTATCAGAAGAGGGTTAAAAGTAATCCCTAACGTTTTGTTCATTATTTTGCAGCACTTAAGTATGAGCACATATGCTAACAGTTACTGTGCAATGACCGAAAGAACGTGAATATGGAGTTAAAAGACGTCAGTCTGAGTGCTCTCTCTGCTTACATACAGTGTGAATTGGGCCAGGCACTGACTCTCTCTCAATTCTTTAAAAAGATTTTATTTACTTTTAGAGGGGAAGGGAAACAGGAAGAGAGGGAGAGAAGTATTGATATACGAGAGATATATGTATCTGTTGCCTCTCACGTGTCCCCAACTGGGGACCTGGCCCACAACCCAGGCATGTGCCCTGACCAGGAATCGAACCAGCAACCCTTTCAGTTCACAGGCCGGCGCTCAATCCACTGAGCCACACCAGCCAGGGCTCAATTTTAAATAAGTAAATGAAAAACCAGATATCATAAAGGTTCTACAATGCTATTTCAGTTTAGCACAGGGATCACGTAGAATAGTTAGTCATTTTGGTGACTGGTTTATTTTAGAAACTAAATGATGAGTATGGTAGAACACTGAGATTACAACCAGTTCCCATCCAGGATTTCCATTCATTGTATCTACCTCATGGGCCTGAGGGACAGCCCGTAGCTGGCACAGCACGAGCACTCAGGGGGCACAAGGAGGTCATGGTGAATGAGTCTGGTGTCTGGTACGGAAGGTAGGAAGGACAAAAATGCGGCTAAAATCATGAAAAGCATTCCACTCTTTCCACACGGACAGTGGCAGAACCAGGGACCATTGAGGTGGTGACGAGTGACAGAAATGTCACCACTGATTACAAGCTACAGAGAAGCTGTAGTTACAGTTCTTTACATCATCATTTTCTCCTCGCACCTGCTCTCAACCCCACCTAGGGCCGAAGCAGCCCAACAGGATACGGCAAGCAAAATGTTGAGAAAAATCGGTGAGGTCACCATTTAGAAATTTCCTCCCAAGTATCTCCTGAATTGTTACACAGAGTCTCTTAACATCCACAGTCCTTGAGGACCGCTGCGGGTTCCAACATCCCCATTACAGGGACATAAATATATAACGTGTATTTAATCAAAATTGCCTTACACCTGTTCCCTCCTACTAAACACGATAGGAAAAAAACATCTGTATTACTCTCTCTGGACAGATAAAACTTCTCTTCCAAAGTCTTTCGGAAGGTAATTAGGCACCTTAAGTGTAGGGGTAATTTAAGATTGTGCCCGCCTCCCGAACTGCTGATGATATGTTCAGCAGATGGAGGTCATTTCTTTTATTTCTCTAACTTTCCCTTTTGGCTCCCTGATGAAGGATATGCTGACATAAATGTTTTGCTGTTATGCATGGTAGATAGACCGGCAGGTCCCAAAGGTGAGGCAAATCATGTCCTTTCAAATGATCTGTTATTTTTGGCAATAAATTTGGATTAACTGTGACAGAAAGCCTTGAAATATTTTATATGCCTCAACTTTAGCATTGGGGGGAAGAAGGGAGCTTGAAAGACAGGGAATGAGATGTGCCAAACAAAAATGGGTTTTGGTCATTTTGATTCATTGAAATAAAATGGCTTTTTGAGTACCCTGGGACCTCTGCGTCTTTGGGTTTAGGATTTCAAAGGCAAAGTTCTTGGCTTCTCTAGATAACAGAAAAATATTTAGTTCCTGGAAAACTGGTGCTATCAGCCTTGTTGTAACTTGATTTAAAGTCACAGGTCTTGAATTGTGAAATGTCTTCTACCATACTCCCCCCTTTTGTCTTCCTTCTAAACTAGTTTTGCTGACTAAATTATTTTCTCCTCCTGATGTCTTTAAGCATGTTCAAAGCTATAATTCATACATCAAAATCATGAAAGCCTAATGCCTGAAAGTATTGCTCAGTAACTCAAATGTTTTTTTGTGTTTTTTTTTTTACTTTTGCTCCTTAAATGCTGCTTCTAATGATAAACACATGAAACACTGAGCAATTAGAGGCTAAGGGTGAAAACCAGGGCACTGGATGTATGTGGTTCATCTACTGAATCCTCCAACAAAGTATTCATTATTTCACATGAACTGGACTGTTTTGCAAGAGACACTGAGGGTGTTTAGAATGCTAAAATTATATAGTATTTTTGAGGTCAACCAGAGACCACTCAAACCAATGAGAATATGAGAGTTTTGCTTATATATGGGAATTCATAAGTAATATTTAAGAAGTCACAATGCTTTATGATTCGTAACATTTCTTAAGAGAACAAAGGCAATAATGATTTGGAGGCTTTCCATTTTCTCTAGACAACTGCAGGAAACCGAGAGCTGCTTGGTCTTGGCATTTGATGCCTTGGCGTTAACCCCTTGGGAAGGCAGGCAGCTTTCTACACAACGCATACAGTACCGCACTATGCTATCACATAACAGCTATAGGTCTCGCCAAGATGGAAAACCTTAAATACTAAAAGTTTATGCCATCACTTCTCTATTCTCTGGTATTCGTCAATAAACCCCCATTGATCTCTACAGGAATCTTAACATAGCTTCTTGTACAGTAATACCTATGTGCTCAGGCTTCAAAGATCCATTTACTTCACGTGTGTAATTTGCCCACTTATTCCTGCTGAGATAATACTCTTGGTTTAATTGCCCATGGAGCAACTGGATAAATCAGCACCTTGGTTTGTATTAGCTGTCTCTGCATATGCGTAAAGCAAAAAAAGCAAGATTGTTCAAGCCATCCACGGCAAGAATTAGGATTTAAAAATTACTCCCATAAATCACAAATAAACCTATTTCTAAATTTTGCAAAATGGAAAAAAATCTTTAAAAATGCACTTGGAGATACCAAAAACTGTACTGTTTTCAAGATGGAGAATATTCTCAATATATGTTTAGATATGTAGATTTATTTATATACGAAG
>VMDR010007126.1:0-42041 GCA_007922815.1 Macrotus californicus | reverse complement strand
CTTCATGTGAGATCTTCCTGTCTCTTTTGTTTTGAATGCACGTGGTTTTGGGGGTGACTTCTCTAGACTGAGTAAACTTTCCTAAAGAATAATGATAATGACTGCCATCTAATGAGGGGAAATAATAGGTCAGGCAGGATGGGATGGTCTATATACAGTATTATACTCAATCCCCCAAAACATGAAGCAGGCCTTTTCTCCTCCAGTTTTAAAGGAGAGGAAACTGATATTCAGAAAGAGTTGCCCAAGGTCACAGATTCACACCAAGATACACTCCAAAGGCTTTGTTTCCAGGAATCAATAGAGCCATACTGAAGCATTCAATTGGTGAGCAAAGGAAGATGGCTGGATGATCAGCATTTATTCACTTAAAAGGGATTTTTTGAACATCTATTTTATATCAGGCAGCGTGGGTTGCTTAAATATGTACACGGCACTATTGCATTCCTCTGGGCAAGCAGTCTGGGGTGAAATCAGAAACACACACTAACTCTCCCTTTGTGTTCAAGTGGTTGCTACTGGTGACACTGAAATAGAGTAGAAGGAACCCCTCAGCCTGCCCAAGAGATAAGGAGGGGTTGTCAGAGAAAGTGACACTTTTCTTTCAAACAAGATGACTTTTAAAGCAGAAGTTGACAATATGCTTGGAAAGAAGGAAACAGGACAAGTTGTGAATACTTAAGGAAATACAAATCATTAGGTACTGCTGGTTTGTTAAAACATACGTAGAAAGCTTAAAGTATATCAAATGTACAGGTTATAAGGACATTGAATGTTTTATTAAGGGGTTTGGGATTTTTGCCTGAGCTCAATTGGGAACTGTGGATAGGTTTTAAGCAAAGAATGACATGATCGACATATCATTTAAGGTTAGGTTTGATTGCTAGTAATGGAAAACTCCAAATTAATACCGGTTTTAACACAATAGAAGTTTGTTTTTCATATAAAAGTCTGGAGTTACGTAGTCTAGAATTACTACAGTGACTCCGTCCAACCATCCCTACATATGGCCTTTAAATTCATACTCCAAACTCAGAGTCCAGGCAGGAAGACAGGAGCAGCAATAAATGAGACCTGTGGGAAGTGTTTTAGTCTGTCTGAGCTGCTATAACAAAATGCCAGAGACTGGCTGCCTTGTAAACAACAAATACTTATTTCTCCCCATTCTGGAGGCTAGAAGTCTAAGATCAGGGTACCAGCATAGTCGGGTTCTGGCAAGAACCCTCTTCTAGGTTGCAGGTGCCACTCTCTTGCTGTGTCTTCCCTCACACAGTGGAAGGTTGAAGAAGCTCTGTGATGTCTCCTTTATAAGAGGACTAATCTTCATAAGGACTCCACTCTTGCATGACCTAAGTACCTCCTAATACTCTCGCAGGACCCACCTTCTAATACTTTCACATGGGGCTTTAAGATTTCAACATAGGACTTTTGGGTAGACACAAACATTCAGACCATGGCAGGAAGGCTTCTGCTCTCTCTTCAAGGGGAGTCTCAGAAGCTTGCATAAGGTGCTTCTGGTCTGAACCCATTTGTTAGAAATGAGCAATGTGTTCCTATCCAGCTACAAAGAAGATTGAAAACTGTAATCCTTACATGGACACCTTGGGTCCCCCAAAGTCAGGTTTTATGTTTCTCTACTAGAACTGGAGAATGAATGTTTTGGAAAATTAATAATCTATGCCACATATAGGTTTGGAATTTAGAGATCACTTCAACATCATTGCAGTAGATGGAAAAGTGTACAGGGATGTCACTAAAAATACATGACTAAGGCCACTGGCATGCATGGGTTTGGGAGATGCATTCCCCTCCCCCCCACCTCCTAATGACTCAGGCTTTGCCCAGGTAAGGAAATTACTCTTACTTCTATTTCCCTACTATTGAGTCAAAGGAGGATACAGGTCTCCTTCAGCAAATGAGTCGCGCTCAAGGTTGGGCAAACCTGTTTGGATATGCAGAATAGACCACAAGATGAACCTGGCTTAGACTTCATCCTTCACTGACTTAAAACTCTGCTCATTGTACTTGTGACCTCAGAGATATATCAGATTTCTTATTCTGATCATGTACAGAGCCAGGATAGGGGAAAAAAAGTTTATATACATGTCATTCAGTTCAGCAGAGTTAACACATTTTGTCTGTTGGATATTCACAGTTAATGGGTTAACAGCATGGGCTTTAACACCAAAAAAAATAGACATTTAAAACTCCGCTATCATTCTCATCTCAGGCTGTCTGATTTCAGAGTCAGTCTTTTCAATGTCCCTGCCATATTGCCTCATCTCTGCCTTTCTGCTTACTTTTCCCCTTCCCTAAAATGTTTGCCTTCAAGTAAGATGAAGAAAGTGGTCACAGCAGGCTTGGTGAGTGTTCCTAGGAGGTGATGGCAGAAGAATGGTCTTAAACATACGAGCATTTGGTCTTCGGCCCTGAAGGCATTCACCTGGCTATCCACCTCCATGCAGTCCCTTTAAAAATCAACTCCTGTCCCAGCAAGTGTGTCTAGGGTCCCCTAGAAGAAATAGCCCAATATATGTCCAATATTGGCTCACCCAGGTCTCAACATCCCTAAACCATCTGCATTCACTCTGTATCTCACTCTTTCTGCTAGTGCCTTATGCCCCTCTCTCTTCCATACTCCTGGCTTCTCCTGTTTACTCACATACCTGGAGCAGGCACCCAATCTTGTGATGATTTGTCCTTATATGTTTTTAATCTCTCCAAGCCTTTTCACAATGCCTGCCAGTTATTCTGATAATTGTACTTGAAAATTCATTGTCTTTGCAGTTTAGCTGGCAAAAGCAAGTTAACATAGTCACTGTTTATTATCTCCTGAATCCCCTTTACCTCTAAGGCTCCTAGAGCCAAGTCACTGGAGGCTTAAGGAAGCAACTCCTCTCCATTGACTGCTGCAAGCATCGGGCATAAAGATGTGGGACTCCTTGGAAGGATAAACCCTGTTTTCCTCAAAGATGGAAAGCAGGAGTCTGGAACAGGAAGCCCTTATGCTTTCTGGGTTATAGCGGAATCTTTCCTCTGCTTGTGGTTCTGGGGCCTTTTGCTTGCAATGTTCTGGTCTCACGACCCATTAGAAAACATCACCGAGGGTCTGCGAGACAAGACCAATTAAGTTTTAAAAAGCACCCCAGAATCTGTCTCCAGTCCAACCCCTACCCAATGTAACAGACTCAAAACAGCATTTGCTGAAGATAGCACTGTTTGCATAAAATTTCCATTGATACATCTGGTTTTCCTTTTGAAAAGGCTCTCAAACCTCATAAAACTGAAGTCTTTTGAATCAAACCACAAATTCCTTATAGCTAACCTCAGCAAAAGTCCTTACACATTCTGTGTATTTAGTGTTTCTAACCCTCATTTCTCTTTTCTCTCCATTGTCATTAACTTTGCTGGAATCCAGCTTGCAAGGATAAATCAAGCTTTTTAAAAATTCACTTTATATTAATAAAAAGAAATTGCAGGTCATTTTTCTGTCTAAGACTTTTGATTTAGAATAGCTGCCATTTATTGAGCTCTAATAATGTGCCAAGTGCTTTACGTAGTATCCCGTTTAATCCTACACCAATCTTGCAAGGTAGGTGGTATTTTTCCAGTCTTTTCAATGAGGAAAGAGAAACAAAGAGAAGTCAAATAATGTATTCACTGCTTTGCTCTTGCTAAGTGATGTATTTAGTAACTCAAATCCAGTTTGTCAACTCCAATGTCCTCACTTCTCATGTCTATCTCTATACATAATAGATACCTAACACTTAATTTTCAAATATAATTTAATACTTAAAATAACTCCTCATTTGCCTCAGGCAATCATTATCCTGATTACTGACTTGATGATGACAACAATTATTTGCTATTGCCAATAATATGTAGCTACTATTCTGAGTGTCATGCTACTCACTTAACATAACCTGACTTCTTACAACAATTTCTTGAGGCAAATATTATTAGTACCATTTTATAGATTTGTAAACAGCAAAAAGTTTTGTTAACCTGTCCAAGGTCACATTACAATCTATTAATTGGTCTGCTGATATTAAGGGAAAGCAAGCCTATGTACAATATATGCCAGAACCTTTGAAACATTTTGCATAGTCAACTCATTCAGTCCCAATAGTCTTGTAAGGTAAATAGCATTATCATCTTGTGATGATTTGCTGTTGCACAAGTGAGGAAACTGAGGCACAGAGATGCAAAGTGACCACTGAAGGCCACAAAACTAGTCAGTCAGGTAGGAGACTAGAACATGAATCTGTGCAGTGCTGGGTTCCAAATCAGAGCTTGTAACCACACCTGCATGCTGCCTGACTGATTTCAGAACCTCTTTTCTCTAACTAGGTGTTTATGAGAGTGGATTTAAAACTGTATTACTGCCCTTGCTGGTGTGGCTCAATGGATTGAATGCTGGGCTGCGAGTCAAAGGGTTGCTGGTTCAATTCCCAGTCTAGGGTACATGCCTGGGCTGCAGGCCACATCCTCAGGTAGGGGGCATACGAGAGGCAACCGCACATTGATGTTTCTCTCCCTCTCTTCTCCTCTCTAAAAATAAATAAATAAAATCTTAAAAAATAATAAAAATATAAAACTGTATTACCTCTCTGGTTCTTTCTGTCTCTGGTGACCTCATTGTGTCAACAAAACCCCACAAAAAACAACTTGCATGCCATGTCAGCAGTGATTATAGTTATTGAGACAGATTTGCACCGGTGTCTGGGAGTTTGGATTGAATGCTAATGCCATACAAAGGTGACCTGCAAGAAATACCCAGCTCTATTGGAAAGCTGGAGATCTACTAGGCAAGAACAATCGTCATAGGCTGTGGTGGATTCCCTAGCCATTGGGCTCTTTTATAAACAGTGCTCATGTGGTCAAAGCTGATCTAAAAGCTGGGAAAAATCACAATGGAATCAGCTGAAGTGTTGGAAGAGAAGAAAAAATAAGCATGGGTGTGATTAGGAGAGGGTCAGCTGGAAGATGGAACCTTGAATAGGACAAAAGGGAAATACAATAGATCAGTCAGTTTTATTTTCAGGAATAAAGGGCAAGGAAAGGTAGAAGAAAACACAGAGGGACTTTTTCTTTCATTGCAGGCATGGAAATAGACAAACCAATATCCAGAAGAATCCCTAGTGGCAAGCTGGGTTCCAGGTAGGTAGTACCTGATATGTTTGGTTCTCAAACTTTCTCCTTCAGTATCCCTGCAACTATGGGGACCTATGTAATAGTGATGCCTAAGTGAACTCCTGCTCATTGGAACTTTCTTTAAAGCCACATTTTATTAACCAAATACCTGTCAGATATGAACTCACATTTATGTTTGTTTTAATATGAATACTGGTTTAAAATGATGTTCACTTAAATTTATTAACTTTAATTTTTAAGTAGAAGTGATGCCCGATGTTTATCATTGGATTTGAATATTCCCAAGTACTGAGTTTTATATCAGTGTTCAAGAAACATCATCCTACCTTGGATTTATAGGAATGGACCCTCAAGCAATGCAGAGGAAAAGTTTGAAGGGGACTAACTTGTCACCTGTGTTGTGTTAGGCACTGTGTTAAGTGTAATTCATATACCATCTCATTTAATAGTACAACAGACATGCACAGTTGTTATTAATTACTCCCATTTTACAGACAAAGAAACCAACCAGAAAAGTGAGCTGAATTACACTCGGTCTCATGACTAGAACACGCAAGAGTCAGAGTTTGCAACCAAGTCTGTCTGACTTCAAAACACACGGTCTCTCCTCAAACCATTAAACACTGTCTCTTGGGGTAAAAAAGAGAGAATGGGCACTATTAATTTAAATATGTGCAGAAGTTAGGTCAGGATTCATCCCTTCCCCAAGGGAAAAACCCAAACAGAACCCAAACCATGAACTTCAACATTCTAATTTGGAACATCAGCGTTTTTGAGTCCCACATTTGGGGCCATCTCACGCTCTCAGTTGGTTGGTCACCTCTATCTCCTTCTTCCAGGTTAGAAAGTAAGTTATTTATAAAGTGGGCATTGATTTTAGTGAGCAAGGTGATCATATATCATAATTTGATGTGTCATGCATTTCATTCATTATAAATATTTTGTGGTAGGTTGAAAAATGGCCCCGATTCTCTACTCAAGTTGCATCCATTGAAAAGTGATGTTGCAGCTCTTTAATCAAGAGGTGCTCTATTTGCTCATGCTTTTATTCTGGGTGCCCCAATGTCCTGATTCATTTAACAGAATGTGGCAGAAGTTACAATGTGGCTATAATTTCTGAGTCTAGAGTGTAAGAAGTTTTGTGTGATCCTGTTTCTCTCACTTACCTGCCATGCCATGGGAACACAACTGGGCCAGAGTGCAGGAGGAAGAGAGACATATGTGGACAGCCACGCTCAGAGGCAGAGCTGCTGACTAACCCTATCCTCATGAGGGAGACCAGTGGAAACCAGAAGAGCCACCCAGCCCTGCCCCTTAAATTGCTGACCCACAGAATTGTGAGCTAAATAAATGATGGTTGTTTTAAACCACAAAGTTTTGGAGCAGTTTGTTTTTCAGCAGAAGATAACTGACATTTGTTTACCAAAATACAACTGAGTGCCAATATCGTGGCACAGCATGGGGACATAGGGATGAGGAAGTTATGGCCTCTGTTCTGAAGAAGCAGCCAACATACCAAATGGAAAGTCAGACAGGTAGATAGATACTCATGCCCTGGCAAGTTATGTGATTAATCAAAATAGCTCATGAAAGCCCACTTAAAGGGACAGTTCTACTTCCTCTGCAGAGAAGACACCATTCTAAGGAGGACAGTATCAGTCTGTTCCAATATTTCTCATAATAGTGTCATCCAAACCTCAGACTGCATCAGTGGTCACTCAGCAAGGAGCCTTGAGGATTACCCAGTGCTATTTATATCTATTATAGGATCTCCATTGTGAAAACTGAAATGGGAGCCAGGCATTTGGGGCCAGGATTTTTTGGAAGAACCATTTTAAAGGGATATTATCCTCTGTCTAAATATGAAATTGCTGGATATTTGGGGATACTGAGCAAATATTTCAGTCCCTTGGACTTTTAATGATTGGAAATTTTAATAGAGCTGTAGGCCCCAGAAATCACAAACTTTTTTATTATCTCTGCCTTTCTAAAGAGAAAACTGAGGCAGAGGCCGGTAGAAGCTAAATCTGGGTTTGGGTCCCAGCTGAGGCACCCATTAGGTATCTGATCTTTAGCTGGTTCCACAACCTCTATACTTAACGTTGTCTTTAAATAGGGATAAAGATATCTACCTTATAGGGTTATGTTGGGGACTAAATGTGCCTGGTACATAATTAATGTCCATTCATTTTCCCATTTCCTCCTTTTTTTTTTTTTGGCCAGTTCCTATTTTTTCCTGGAGACCTACCCAGAGCCCCAGTATATTAAACTTCCTGAAATTAGGTCCCGATTATTAGCAAAATGGATGAGTTTGAAGGGTGCCCCAATGTCTGTTTGTAAAAGCACCTTTTGAAAGTGGCTTTCAATGATGGTCTCAGTGATAAGATCTCTTCATGATCATGAAGAGCCAAGACAAAAGTGAGACAAGTCTGTTTCGAGCAAACTCTTTGCACTGAATGCAAATGTACCTGTCAGCAGCCAGCCTGTCACTTTGGTCCCCAGAAAGAAGGGTGGTTTTGTAATATCCTCAGCACCGAAATAGACTAAGTGTCAACTGGCTGGAACATTAAACATGACCAAAGACATAGCTAAACAGTCCTAGAATTCATTATCCAAACGTAGCACATTCAATATTCTTATGCAAACCCGAGAGGAAGTGGGAGAATTTTTTCCTCTTCCTTTTCCTTGCTATTAATCTCAATGACATAATTCTTGGTTTAATTTTCCTTCTATAGAAAGAAAGTCTAACAGAAAGCACATGTGATAATTAAAGCAAAGCACAGGGGAATGAAGGCTGAATCTTTTTTTTTTTTTTAAACACCTTATTTGAAGAGAAGGGAAATTCATAGCCTCTTGAATACACAGTAAAATGGGGAAAACCTGCTCCTGGTTTATCCTGGGGTTACAGGGATGATCCAAGATAATGGATGTGAAAAATAGTTGCCTCTCCACTAAACCACTTTCTAGTCTCAGGACCTTTGCACTTACTGTCTCTCTGCCCAGAGATCCCTTCCTCTTCTTTAGAGATATTTTTTGGTGCAGCCTTCAACTCATTCTGGCTTCCACTCAGATGTCACCTTCTTAGAGGGACTTTCCTCAATTATCTTACCCGGATCAGCCATCCCATCTCTCTATTTCCTAATCCTGATTAATTTTTTACTATGGAGCATTTATCTGACACTGTACCATGTATTAACATGTTGATTTGTGAATTGGCCACCTCTTGCTATAAAATACTAGGTTCAGGAAGGCAGGGGCTTTTATCTGTTTTGTTCACCTTTGTATCTCCAGCCCCTAGTATAGTACCTGTCACAAGATAAGCACTCAAAACAACCATTTGTTAAATGAATAAGTTCATGAATGTGCAAGGTTATTTTCACATCAAAAATCACAGGCTCATCATGGGCATTCTCTAACCGTTGGCAGAATTCATGAGTGTTCCTACTCACATGTGAACAGAATGGGGGATCACACCTCTCCAGCAAGCCAGTGCCTCCCTCACTTAGCACCCCTGCAGACTGTGTACAGAACGTCCAGACACTTTGCTTTCTCTTTCCAGCATGACGCAATGTGGAATGAGAAGACCTGCAGAACACGCTGCTCACAGACCAGACAGATGATCTCATCTGCTTCCTGGGCATTCCCAGGCTTTGCTGTTAAAATTTTTTTACAATATATATATAAATAAACCCCATCATATTCAGTTTACAGGTGGTTGTTTTAACCCTCAGTTATTTGTTGGCAAAATACTGAAACTCATTTTTCAGCTCCCTGGTGGCTGAAGGGAGGAACATCAGGTTGGATATTATCTGGTCTGTTCCTTCAGCCAAACGGAATGGATTTGGTCTGAGCAACTAGAACATACAGGGGGAGAAATATATCTTAGCAGCAACTGCAGGAGACAAGCTGTGAGCAGCTAACTGGGGGGCAAGGATGGGAGAGTTTCAGAAACAAAGTAAGCAATGTGTTTCATTGACACCAGAAAGCTGAAGTTGTTTTTGGGAGAGTTTCAAATGTTTAGAGCCTGAAGAAAGAATGTACTCCATTTCTCTTACGTTGCTCGCTTTCCTTTGAAAATTTTTTTTGGTTTTCACATCTGGGTATATAGTAAAACGATCGTAATTCTTATTTATACATATTAATTGTTCTACAGTTTGCAATACCTTCTAACATGAAGATCTTCACAAACTCCTTGAAAGTGAGGGAAGTAGAATTATCTCCATTGACAGCTGAGGAGGGTGAGGTTGAGAGAGGGAAGGTGGATTGGCCAATATCGAACAAACAGAGTGCCACAGAGCTGGTGACAGAACCCAGATCTGGTTATCTCTCTGCTTATCTGGTTATCTTTAAGTCCAAACTTCTCCAATGAAACCTACAAGACTTAAAAGGTGACCTCTATTTTTCAACGCCAAGGTCTGTATTCCTCAATGTCTCCACATCCTTTTCTTCCCTGGCCAGACACTAGATACCCTATTTCAGACCCAGGTCTGGGGTAAGTCTGGGCATTCATGTCTGTCCACAAACCAAAGTGAAGTCCACCTGGCTGTGTCATGAACAATCAGTGCTCCAAATGGAACTGTTGACTCTGCCCTCAAAACTTGTGCCCTCCACACTTTCCACCAATTTGTCTCTTTATTCAAAAACTGGTATCTCACCAGTTGCTCAAGTCCTAAATATAAAAGTCATCCTTGACTTCTACCATTCCATAATCACTTTCCCCATCCAGTCCATGATAAAAATCTTCCATTTCCATTATATGTCTATGTTTACTTTTCTTCATCTTTATTGCCACCATCTTAGTTCCAGTTCCCACTCTTGCTCCCTAGATTTTTATAACAGCCTCATAGCTGATGACCCCTCTTCCATTCCTACCTCTCCCATTCATTTTCTTCAGTAAAAATGAAAGTGATTATCTTAGCAGACATCTGGTGTGTGTGTGTGTGTGTGTGTGTGTGTGTGTGTGTGTGTGTGTTTAAATCCCCCAAGGCTTTCTGATGTATTAATAAATACTTAACAAAATCTTTAATATGACCACCAGGCTGTGCTTGATGGAGCCCCTGGCTTTCGCTCCAAACTTTTGTGCCCTTTTACACTTGCTTATTCTATTCCAAGAGCCATTGTGGGTAAAGAAACATTCCTTGAGAATAAAATCTAGAGAGAAGGGAGTTGAGCTTGGATACTAGGGGAGGTGGAACTCTGGTGATATTGTTTGAGCAGCTGAATCCAGCTGTGCCCTAAGCACTGCTCTGAAATATTGAGCCAATACTTCCCCACTCCTATTTAAAAAGAATACAGTCAAGCTGACTTGAATTTACTATCACTTGCAAGAAGATATTCCTGAAGTTTTAGAAACGCAGAGTCATGTGGGGAAAATTTGACCTGTGAACAGGTAAAGACTCTAAAAGGAGATATTTGGTGTAATTCAGGTAAATGTCAGGCACTTGTGATCAGCCTGGGTGAGGAAAAAGACTCTGGCCTGAATCTTGAGGCATGGAGCAGTTGACAGGGTGTGCCTACCAGAGGATGGGAGAGAGGCAATTCAGGGATCAGGGAAAGCATGAGTCAGAGCATGGTATGAGATAGGTTTGAGTAGTTGAGCATGACTTTAACACCGCATGGGGGATGGAGTCAAGGAAAGAGACACAGGAGAAGGAGGCAGAGACCAGACCAGGTGGCTAGAAGGTTATCCTAACCAGAGGACTGTTATCCTGGAAGTTTTGAGAGGGCATGAAGGAATGATTTCTCCGCTTTAAAAATGGGCATTCCCAACCCTGACTACCTTAAAAGATTATGGTGAAGGTCCCTCACTAAAATGGTGGTGAAAGCACTTTGAACCAGGTGTGAATTAGCTAATTATGCCATGGGAGAAAGAAAACTGGAATCTAGTGGGCATTTCCTATGTGCCAGGTTCTGGACCAGGGGAGAGACCAGGCCCAGTGGAGAAGCTGAAGGGATGGATAGGTGGCTATGGTAAGTTCCCCAAGCTTACTGTTCCTGGCAGCAAGGACAACTGTGGGGCAGCTGTGGGAGCTGGGAGTTATCCCTAAAGCACAGGTGGCAAACACAAGGCTCTCGGGCCAAATCCGACCCTCCACCTTGTTTTATCCAGTTTGGCACCTTGTTTCTACCCAGCGGCAGCGCTGAGCTCCTTGCCCTCAGTTAAGGAGCAGTTACATTTATACAGTCCTAAAATTACATTCAGCCCTTTGAAGGCAACTGCAAGGCTGATGTGGCCCCAGGTGAAAATGAGTTTGACACCCTTGCCCTAAAGGGAGAGGAGAAAACACTGCTCATGAACTTAGCTTACTTCACAAATGCCCAGAGCAGGGTTTGCTCCCTGCCCCTCTACCTCCCTCTCAGATCCCAGCAACATGATCCCAGAATGGCTTTTCTGTTGGAGAAGTCCAAACAACTCCAGCAGGCAGAAGCTTTGCCCTCAGAAACTGGCCCCCACCAACCTCCTTTCCTGTCTTACATCCTGTGTGTGCCACCTCTCCCCACCCAGCCTTGCATTATTACATTTGAGAAAAGCCAAGAAAATACCACAGCCGCAGGCTTTTACACAGAGCCAGCTCCATGGTGAGGAGATGACTGGATTCTTGGGGGCTTTGTGGGCTGGAAAGCAGGGTAGTAATTGACAAAGCACCAGAACAAGGGTCTGTTCTCCTGGGGAAATCTGTCCATGGAACCAGGAACTCTCATGCTCCATTCTGGGCAGCAGCCTTCCTGGACCATTTATGAATAGCCACTGAGTGTTGGACTGGCTCTGTGCTATTTGGCTTCTGCTATTTAGTGACCTGGGACGGTGAGCCTGAGCTCTGAGATGTTGCAGTATGGCCAAATCAAACCATACAGGATTGCCACAGGAAAGAAAACAATGGACCTCTTCAGTTTGGAGAATGATTTTGTTCTACAGTTGACCCTAGAACAATAAGGAGGTTAGGGCACTGACTCCACACCTGAATGAAAAGCAGCTGATAACATTTACACTCCCTAAACTTAACTACCGTTATATGATGCTCAAGACCTTCATATAAAATAACAATGCACACAGTTGGCCCTTCGCATCTGTGTATTCCCAACCACAGAATGAAAAAGTCTTGGTTGAATCTGTGGATGTGAAACCCAGGATACAGAGGGCCGACTGTGTATTTATTGAAAAAATCTATGTATAAGTGGATCAGTGCAGTTCAAACCCCTGTTGTTTGAGGGTCAACTGTATTTGGAATTGTAAAGCACCACTCCCTTTCTTAAGTGTTGAAGAATATGTGATGCTTTGATTAATTATTCAATTTACTCATTCATTTACTCAACAGTTATTGAGCACCTGTTCTGTGTCAGGTATTGTGTTAGGATATGGTTAAGATAAACAAGACACGGCTGTGACCTTCAGAGACTTGCAGTCCATCAATGGGGTGGAGCTGTGGCTTTAACTCCCAACTAGAAGCCAAAGGATTTCAATCCCTTTTCTGCCTTCCCACAGGGCTATGAACACCAGCATATAATGAAATAGCTTTTTTTTAATTTAATTTTTTATTGTTGTTCAATTACAGTTTTCCCCATCCCCCCCCCATTGCTCTCCCCTGCTCTACCCATCCCCCTTTCCCCATTGAATCCCCCCTTCCCCATTGTCTTTGTCCATGGGTCCTTTATACATGTTCCTTGACTTGAACCTTCCCCTTATTTCCCCTGTTATCCCCTCCCCTTCCTCCTCTAGTCACTCTCAGTTTGTTCTTTATTTCCATGTCTCTGGTTCTATTTCGCTCTGTTGTTTGTTTTGTTGATTACGTTCCACTTATAGGCAAGATCATATGGTATTTATCTTTCACCACTTGGCTTATTTCACTTAGCATTATGCTCTCCAGTTCCATCCATGCTGTCGTGAAGGGTAGGAGTTCCTTCTTTCTTTCTGCTGCATAGTATCCCATTGTGTAAATGTACCAGTTTTTTGATCCACTCATTTACTGATGGGCACTTAGGCTATTTCCAGCACTTGGCTATTGTAAAAAAAATGCTGCTATGCATATTGGGGTGCATATGTTCTAAGGAAATAGCTTTTTGTCCACAAAAATTCTATCTTGGCAAACAGGGGACATATTATAATCAAGTTATGACGTCTTACAGATTTATGAACAATCTCTCAATTGCTTTATTTTTAATGGCAAAAATCATTATTCAGGGAAAACAAATGTATCCATTAAAATCAATGCAAAGTTTGACTGGGTACAGAGGTCATCCGACAATATAGTAAAGCAGGAGGCAAAAAAGTTTATTACCTTTTGTATTTTTTCTGATGGACTGTTTGTGGTATTCAAGAATATACATGTCTCCAGAATGAATTTTAAAAGAAATAAAGTGTTCTATTGCTAGGAAAATCCATTCTTATGGGTTGTGGATTTAAAAAGAACCAGAGCTCAAATGAATCAGATAAATGTAGGGATGATGGGCTCTGGAAAACTGTTTGATGACCTATGAGGGATGGATCTTGATGTCAGGGATTTGTGTAAAAGAGGTTCATGTAAATTAAGAGGTGAAAGAAAAATCAATGATAAAATGTATTTATAATTTTATGACTTTATATGGGGTAACTTGATAATTAAATACCATAAGTAGACATTTTATTATTTCACCTATCTCTAATGTTCAAATATATAAATTGGCAATAACTTCTCTCTTATTGGATACCCTTACTGGATGCTGTCCTGTGTTTGGGCACATGTGGGAAGTGGCTGAAAAGGTATTGGTATTGGTTTTCACAAAGGTACTTCCACCTCTGAATGGCAGTCTCCTCGTCTGTGAAGTGAAAGTGAAGTGTCCTGATTCCTTCCCTCGTTTGGCACCATGGTTCTCTTCAAGGTAAAAGTCTATGAAAACCTACATGTCTACACGCTGGCTTATTTCTATTTCCCCCAATTTTCTTCCTAGGTTTTTGAATTGGAAAGCCTCATTAAACAAACACACCTTCAGGACTTAACAACCCCTTCCCTAAGACTCTAAATGGAAAAAGTGAAGAATATTTCCTTTCTTGCATCTGCTATATAAATTTAGGTTTTATAAGACATCTCAGGAGAAAGGAAATGATTGTTGACTTTCTGATAGTTACCTCTTACTTCGTGCCTCTGTCTCGCCCGTCAACCAGACGGACAGAGCAGTAAGTGTGTGAGGAGCATAACAACACTTAAGGGAGGCAACGTGGGAAGCCGTTAGAATTTTGAAGCAAATAAAGTTTTTACACACTCACTTTTCTTTGAGTCCAGTTGATCTGACACATTAGTTGTCCCCGTGGGATGGATCATTCCATGTGGTCCATAAAACCTCCTGAGATGTTTCCTGTTAAATGGCCTCTCCACTTTTATATTTATTTACTTTATCCTAGGAGCCTGGAGATAGAGTTCAGCTAGATAGGTGGGCTTTTGCTAGCTCTTATAGTCTTCATATGACTTGATTGGGCACATCTGTAGGAAGGAGGTGAGGGAAAGGCTTTTATTTACTCTAATCGATGTTAAATCTTCAGAATCAAAATTTGGTTATTCTGGATTTATGCATGGGGCATAGTTGCTGCTTCTCCCTGGAGAAGGGAAAGCATGTTTAATAGTTTTGTTTAAAGGTTTTTGCTTGTTCCCACCGTGTTGCTGTAGAGTCTAGCTAACTCAATCTGTGTGTATTTAAGAAAGAAGGGGAAACAGGCTGGGACTAAAACTGTGCTCTGGTCTTTACTCAAAACACCCTTTTTTGCAAACCCTAAAAGCCTTTTAAAGCTGATTTGATTAGTTGTCACACCATTCCCCTGATGCAGAGTGAGATGCTAGTTTGTGACCCAGGGTAAGAGAAAGAGGAGCCGTGACTCTCACAGGACAGCTCGGCCATTCAAATCTTCCAAATCCGAGAGACTCTGCATAAATTGGAGATGGCCTGGAAGGGGACCAGCAGCCTTTTGAACTCTTTGCCCATCACTAATTCTGGCTCCAGTTAGACTTGGCTTGGGCGATGAAAGGGACTGAAAGCAGTGGGCCTCAGGGAGCATTTTGGATGGGATCTATTCAGGCTGCATTTGCTCACACTGCATTATGGGGTTTCTATGGCAACAGGTGCATGTTTCAGGGTGTTACACGTGGAAGGGCTGTAGCTCACAGTCTCCCCTTGTCAGGAAAATGGGATCTTGTGCCACTTCCTTCCTAGTTGTCTAAATGGGCTCTGCCATGAGTCAGCCTCAGTGGAGAGAGATGCCCGAGGCCAGCATCTCTGATCCTGAAACCACGGATCCCACAGGAGACGTAGGAGAATGGAATCTGCTTCACAGACACTTGGCGCGGTTGTGGTCAATCAGAAATTGAGGCCCCTGCCCTGCTTTCATTTGGCTCCTGGCCACGGCTGGGTTTTGAGATGAAAAGACATTGCCCATCGTGATTCTGGTCCAAGGAGTGCAGTTCGTGAGGCAGCTGGTGCCAATGAGAACTTCATGCGTGAGCCTGGGATATTTGTCCTCTGCGATGCCTGTCTGTTGGCTATTTGGCAAACCTAAGAGTTGAGTATTTGCAAACAGTTTGTGGAACCGTAGAATCATATTCAAGTGGAATCTAGATTAATATCATTATTGTAGGAGAAAAGGTCCTTTCTCTTATTCTCTTGTTTCTACCCATCTCAGTTTATAAAATAGGACCCTCTGTCATCTGAGAAATTTCAGGAAAAAGGAATTGGTTCTTCCTTCTAGCCCCTTCACTTACTCATCCCCATTACAGGACAATGGGTCACTTGTCTAGTGGTGACAAGGGTCTGATTTCCATTTGTCCTTATTTCTCTGGGTGGGCCTACATGTTAAAGATTGTGTGATATAACTGTCTTGGGTTCTCATATATCTTGATGCCTGTCTTCTATACTAGACAGTGAATTTCAGTTCAGGAAATTCATTTATGAATAGTTATGTTCCAGGGTTTAAAAACCAGTGGCCCTTAAGACAGATCTGATCTATGGAAGCATTGTTGTTTCACTTGTCAATTAATTATAAAATTTTGATAGAGATATCAAACTTTAAGAACTGAAAAATTATAAATAACATTTTGAATTTCTAATTTGTCTTGGAAGACCTGGCCGTCTGGGGTCTACACAGTAGCAATCAGCCAAAGTCCCAGGATGGCCAACTCTGCCTGTCTGGATGGGGCTGTACTCTCCAGTTTCCCAGAGTTTCCTCTATGCCTGCTTCACACATTCATAATATCTAACACTCCAGTGAATGTCTGAGTGTGTGCCTGATTCCCTATAGGGTTCACATGTTAAAGTCTGAGTGACATGTGACCTGCTCTTCAGTATGTTTCAGTAGGGTGTGTAGGAAGCCTGGATATCTCCCAGGGCTAGCTGGGTTAGGGCTTACTCTGCCAACCCACCTCTCATGTCAGTGTGCCGAAGTCTAATTAGAGCACCAGCTGCCTAGGCTCTGCAGAGATGTCAGAGAGGAGGGAGAGAACTGCCTCAACTGAGAAGACAGAGAAAATGGTGCTGAGTTAGATTCTGAGGAGTGAATAGAATTACAGCCAGTAAAGAAAAAAGGAAGGAAAGGAACTTTCTGAAAAATTATAATTAGGGAAAAATGGCAATTATGAAGCTCATGAAACTTCTAAAGACTATAAATATTTTGATTTGCATAAAATGTAGGATGTGTAGCAGAAACCTGAGATAGATGAAGCAGGAGCCAGGTAACGAGGGTTCCCCTGTGGTCAATGGAAATCCAGTGAAGGTTGAATTTTAATTAATATGCACTTACCTAAGTAATGTACAATTACATTTCATTGGAAAGGTCTAAAACATTACTGATAAGCTCTTTTTTGAAATCCATCTAATTCTATGCCTTCTTTGATTACCTAGAGCATCAGGGCTTCTCAACCTTGGTACTATTGATATTCTGGGCTGGATGATTCTTTGCTGGGAGTGACTTTCCTTTGCATTGTAGGATGTTTAGCAGCATCCCTGCATCCTACCCACTGAATTTCAGAAGCACCATTTTACCTCACAGCAGTCTGGTAAACAACAGTGCTCTCTGGACATTGCAAAATTGCACCCGATTAAGAACCACTGACCTAGTGGTAATAACTAGTGCCATATACTTGCTATAGAAGCTCATGGACCTACTTCTATACTTTTACCTGTACACATATTTCCCAGCAGATTCTGCTCTGTTTTTCTGTTTTAACTATGTACCATTATGTTGTGCATCAATTTTTAACTTTCTTATTTCACATACCTATGTGTTTAGGATATCTAAACATGTCGGTATATAGAAAGCTATCAGGATTTGCTCTGTTTTGTTTCTTTTTAATGGCATGATATTCTGTAGTAGCAATAAATCACAGTTTATTTACCCATAACATGTTATTTGAACCTTTAGTTTAGGGTTGTTGGGTTTTTTTTGTATTTCAAACAATTTTGCAAAGAATGCCCTAACCCATAGTTCCTCATGCACACAGAAGTCTGAACCAGGAATACAAGGCAGCTTTGCTATTATTCATCTCCAAAATGACTAACCCATTAACTAGATTCTTTGTGTTTCTTAGAGAAATGCTTTTTTTTCCTATTGAAAACAACCCTAAAGGGAAACAAAAAGGGGGGCAAGAAAGAGAAGGGCAGAGGAGAGAGTGGGAGCGAAGAAAACAAAGAAGGGTTTAGCAGCCACTGCCCTGATTGGAACTGTTGTGTTGCTGAGCAATAGTTCAGAAAAAAAGTGTTTTTAGTGAGGAGATGAATAGCACGACAGGGTATTTCAGATGTCAAAGGAGACATCCTGGCACAACAGGAGGGAGAGAGAAGGGCGAAGTGTCCAGATCTGTTTCCCAAAGCTTCTCAGAACATTGCCCCCACCTTCTGATTTGTCCCACAGCCCAAACAACCTGCTTCCAATATTCGTTGTCCCACAGAAACATGCCTCTTTAATTCCCGCTTAAGCCAATTATCTGAGGTATGTTTTATGTTTTGGGAAAAAAATCGTATACTTTTATAGACCCTTTCCCTCCTGGGCTGATAGGTTGGCACAGAGCTGGACTCATCCATGGGAAATCGGTCCATAATGTCGCTCTTGTTCATCTCACCGTGTTAGCGAGTGTTCAGTATCTGAAAGCCTTTCCTGTAACATATCCACAGGGAGGAGGGCCAGAGCCTTCGGGATTAATCAGCTCTGTCCTGGGAGAAGCTGAGGCTGAAGGTTCCCATTTTGCATGGGTTGTTGATATGCCTGATCAGCAATCTCCCTCCCAGCCTCCAAGACCTGGTTTCCCTGGGAAATATTTAAGCCCCTTTGCTCTCCCAACTCGCACCGTCAGTACTTCCCCCACAGTCCGCTCCCAGGCCACACACTTCCTCCTTCCCCCATAATACTTTGTGTACTTGGTATAATACTACCCTAAAACCTCTAATGCTTTTTCTCCTATGGGCTGGACTATCCCTTGGGTCAAAACGGCAATACCTTGAGCTCAAGACTGTATGTCAGGCAGTCCCATGTTCCTGACTCTGTACAGAGTGGCATTCCATTGCTCAGTGAGTCATAGAGCCAGCTCAGGCTTAAGAGGGGCAGAAAAGGATACCACCTCACAATGGAAGGGGCCACAAAGTCATATCCAAAGGACTGGGACAGGAAGAAAATCATTGCAGCAATTTTTATAAACAAATCCATACGAGCCAGTTTTATTGAAATCAAAAATTCCTATACTCTGTGACCCAACTACTCCACTCTTCTCTGTGCGTGTTATATGCCATTGAGTCAGCTCTGAGTCCTGGAAACCCTGTGAGTGAGGACGTCCACAGTGTCCTGTCCTCAGCAGCCCTGCTCAGCTCCTGTAGACTCATCATGCCTAAGGCTTCTTTTATGAAGTCAGTCCATCTCATGTTTGGTCTTTTCCTGCTGCCTTCTATTTTTCCCAGCATTATCGTCTTTTCCAAAGAGCCCTGCTTTCTCATGATGTGCCCAAAGGAGGACAATTTCAGTTTTGTCACTTTTGCTTCTGGCAATGTTTCAGGCTTCATTTGCTCTAGGACCCACCTGTTCATCTTTCTGGCAGCCAGGGTATCCTTAGAGTTTTCCTCTAACATCATATTTCCAAAGAGTGTTTTTTTTTAGCCTTCTTCACTACCTGAGAGAACATTTACATTTATACATATGGAAATATATATTAGGGTATTCACTACAAATTTGTTTGAAATACAGAACAAACTCAAAATCTAATATAGACATAGTTGTAGTGTGATGTATAGACACTACAGAATACTATACCATATTTTAAAAAACTGATAGTTTTCTATGTACCAGCATGTTTAGATAACCAAAACATTTAGAATGTGAAATAAGCAAGTTAAAAATTGATACATATAATATAACAGTCCATATGTGAAAAAGAAAAATAAAAGAACATGTTGTATTGGTGAATATATGTACAGCAAACATAGAACTAGGTCCATTACAGCAAATGTATGACACTGGTTACTGCCAGGTCAGTAGTTCTCAACTGGGGGTAATTTTGCCCCCAGGGGATATTTGTCAGTATCCAGAGACATTTTTGGTTGTTACGATTGGGGTAGGGAGGGTGATGCTACTTGTATGTAGTACATGGAGGCCAGAAATGCTGCTTAACATCCTACAGTGCAGAAGACAGCCACCTCTAGCAAAGAATTATCCAGTCTCAAATGTGAACAGTACCAAGGTTGAGAACCCCTGCTGCTCTAGGTATACAAAGAATAGATCAGAATCATAAGATGGATGTCAAAAAGACATAATGTTTTAGACCTCTTAAAATGTTTTAAGAGAATCATTTGTAACCTGGTTTCGGCCTTGTCTCTCCTAAGTTCCTATTACACTTCCTACATTTTAGGCATACCAAAATATTTACAATCCTTCAAAGTTTTATGACTGTTTTTATTTCACGTGTCATTCTCAGTTCTAGACATCTAGGATGTCTATTTTCCCTTTCCACTTGGATGTCTAATGAGTAGGCCAGAGTTAACCTGCATAGAATAGACCTCTTCATTTCTACCTGCCCCAGGCTTCTCCCCCCAGTCTTTCTCTTATCAGGACCTGGCAACCCTTTCCTCCTAGTTGTTCATTTTCTCTGTTTCCCATATCTACTCCATCAATAGGACCTGGCAGCTCTACCAGAAGTCTATATCCTGAACCGACTATGCCTTACTACCTCCTGTTACTTCCCCATCTCTCTAAGTAAGCCATCACTGTGTTTTCCCTAAGCTGCAGAATGGGGCCAGGGAGGATGAAGGGGGCTGGGACCACATAGCCGGGAAAGCAGATTGTGGGGAATGAGAACAGAGCTGAGGAAAGCATAGTCTCTAAGAGGGTCTCAGTGAGAATCAGAATATGGAAATAAGCACCTGTTTTTACTGACTGAAAACAAAAGTTAAAGGAATAAAAAGCTTTACTGATGAAGACATCCAGCTGAATTTTTCAGAGAGCCTTTCCAAGCTGGGTTTGCAAGGGGGAATCATACTTTGTGAATACGATTTAGTCAGAGGGCACAGCAGCCCTTTGTTTGTGTGGCCACATGGCCCGTGGTTTGCCGCAACCACAGAGGGGTGACAGCTCTGGTTCCTGAGGAGGGAGAGACCGGGAATGGACCTGCTCAGTGAGTGCACTGGGGAGCCAGCCCAGGTCGGAGCTGGGGACTGCAATCCCATCTCTTTATGGGGCTGCAGTTGAAGGCTGATTAAGTTCGATAGCCCTGGAGTTTGAGTCAGACAAACCAGTGTAAATTTACTGTTTCAACACATATTAACTCTTTGAGCTTATCAAATATCTGAAGGCCTTAGTTTATATATAAAGTGAGTTTAATAATTTCTGGCTAACTTAGACCTTAGTTTATATATAAAGTGGGTTTAATAATTTCTGGCTAACTTATATTTAACATAGTTCTGAAAGTCCTAGCTAGAGCAATTGAACAAGAAAAAGAAATAAAAGGCATCCAAATTAAAAAAAAAAAGAAGTGAACATATCTCTGTTTTCAAATTACATAATCACACAATAAAAAACTCACACTCACCCAAAACTGTTAGAACTAATACATAATTTAGTAAAGACGCAGGATACAAAATCAACATGTCAAAAGCAGTGGTGTTTCAGTGGTGTTTGTATGCACAAAAAATGAATTTCTGAAAAGGGAATTAGGAAAATACTCTCAATGTCAATAGCAAATATTTAAAAATAAACTTAACCAATGAGGTAAAAGATTTGTACAATGAAAACTGAAATACATTGATGAAGAAAATTAAAGAAGATACAGATAAACAGAAAGCCATCCCATGTTTATGTATTGGAAATGTTAATATTGTTAAAATATTTATACAATTGATTTAATGTAATTTCAACCAAAATTTATCATAGAAATAGGAAAAAAAGTTCCTACAAACCATGTGGACCCAGAAAAGACCCAGAATAGTCAAAGCAAAGTTGGCTAAGGAGAACAAAGCCAGAGGCATTATATCACCTGATTTCAAAATATACTACAGAGCTGCAGTGATCAAAACAGCATGATACTAGAAGAAAAGCAGACATAGGCCAATGGAACAGCATAAAGAGCCCAGAAGTAAATAAATCCATGCATCTACAACCAACCTATCTTTGACAAGGGTGCCAAGAACAGCCAATGGGGAAGTGATAGTCTCTTAAATAAAGTGTGTAGGAAAAACTAGGTATCAATACATGGAAGAATAAAAACACTCTTTATCACTTGTATCACATCACATACAAAACTCATATCACACCACATATAAAAATCACCTTAAAATGGGTTAAAGCCTTAAGTGGAAGAGCTGAAATCCTAAAACTAACTACTATAGAAAAAGCAGGGAAAAGTCTCCTTAACATTGTTCTGGGTATTTTTTTTTTTTTTGGTTATAATCCCAAAAGCATAGGCCATAAAAGTAAATACTGACAAGTGGAATTTTTTATTTTTAGACAAGTGGGATTGAGTCAAACTAAAAAGCTTTGCACAGCCAACAGCCAACAGAGTGAAGAGACAATCTACAAAATGAAAGAAAATATTTGCAAGCCATATATCTGATAAGAGCTTAATATCCAAAATATTTAAGAAGCCCAGCTGAATAGCACACTTATTTTTAAAGCTGTATTTACACGTTTTATTTAGATACACTCCACGTACTACAAAATTCTTCCTCTTTAAGTGTACCAGTCAGTGGTTTCTAGTGTATTCACAAAGTTGTGGAACCAGCACTGCTAAGTTCTGGAACATTCACATCACCACGAGAGAAATTCTGTACCCATTAGCAGTCACTTCTGTATACCCATCTTCCAGCCCCTGAAAACCCAATAATCCACTTTCTCTTTCTATGGGTTTTGCCTATTTTGGATATTTTATATAAATGGAATCTGACAGTACTCAAATGTGCCTGTTAGTGGCTTCTGTAACTTACCATATTTTCAGGGTTCATTCATGTTGTAGAATGCATAGCACTTCAGTCATTTTTCAGAACTGAGTAATATTCTGTCATATGAAAACATATGTCCACACAAAATCTTGTATACAATTGTTCACAGCATAGCATTACTCACAAGAGCTAACAGGTGGAACAACCAAATGTTTCACAATCGATGGATAAATCATTTTGTTTTCTTACTTTACATTTTATTTTCAAACAAATTTATATTCAATATTTTATATCAGTTTTAGGTGTATAGCATAGTGGTTAGACAATCATATGTGATAAACGGATTTTTTAATTATGGAGCTGGGAGCTCCCTGATGGCAGAAACTGTGTCTTAGTCAAAGTTTTGTACATGACAGGTATTAGATGAATGTTCGTTCAGTAAATGAATCACTACTACTCCTGTAATGATCTGCAACTATTGACTAGTGCATTATTACTGCTTGACTGAGCTTGGTTAAATTTCTGATTCTCTGTAGATTTCACTTCCCTTGTTAATAAAAGGGGGCTAATAGTGATGGTTAAAATGAGATGAGGGGTACGATATTTATTCCTATATGAAGACATAATTTCTCATTGCAACCCTCTTTGCCAGGCCTGCCATAGGCATCATAACAACAGACAACCACTGGGCCTTTGAGACACGTACTAGTAACTAAGAACTAGTAACCAAGAGAAAAGACCTCCTGCTCAAGAATTTCTTTGTATTAAGGTAAATTCCCATTTTTTTGGAGCTAAAACTGTAGCTGTTCTCTTAGATAGTAGAAGAGCTCCATGGAAAGGTTGAGGTTCATGTTATTCAGAATTTTAATGTTTGTTTCATGTTTTCCTAATTTTATTACAAGTCACTAAATCTCAGGTCTCCTGAGTCAGGGCATGTCTTAAGCATCACATCTTCAGTGACAAGCAGAGGGGTTGTCATTTAGCAGGTACTCTGTTAATGTTCTACAGATGACTAAAGACACAGTATTTGATATATAAAGGTGTCAAAACTGATCTCCAGGCTCAGTGTGAACATTTGAACCTGGTGTTCCACAGACTTCACCTGTAAACAAACAGCAACAATAGTACATTGAAGTACATCTATTGAAGGGCATTGTACTTTGTAGAAATGACCTGTTTCTCAGCCTAACTTAATGGAGAAGGGGATGACCCATGCAGGCAGACTGTGCTCCCACTGAACAATAGTGAGGTCTTTCGGGGACCCAACCTTCAAGGATCTGGGTGACTGGTTTGCTGCCTGAGAAAGTCATGCAGTGGGAAACCAAATATACAATCTATGGGTTTTTACAAACTGAAGGACAAAAGCAGATTATTTGTGGTGGGGACAGAGACAGTCATTTTAGCCAATATCTCCAGGCTAAACAAAAAAACTAGCCAGTGTTTGTGGTTGAGGCCTGGAGAAACTAACCTCAGAGCCATCTGGTTGATGGGAATAAGGAGACTAATTTCATCTGTAAATGATAGGCCTGGACGAGATAATAATCACTCTCATGTCTCCCAGCTCTGACCCGTGGTTTCTTTGAGAAACCCTACTGAGGGAGATGTGGAATCCCAGAGCACCCACGGCCTAGGCTGCCGTAGGGGTCCTGTGGGGGGGTTTCTGACTTTTCTCTGCAGCCCTGTGCATCCAGCTTTCTCTTCTTTCCATGTGCTGAGCTCCTCCTCTGGTCACGCATGCTCTCATATGGAACACATGTTACCTGCACAACAAGGATGCTGACATGGAGGGAGGAAGGCTTTCAGCCACACCCTGGTCTCTGGAGCCATCACTGTCACTGGTGTGTTTCTCAGACAGAAATCTGACTTCACTTGGCAAATCCTTCCACAGCATCCATTGCATCGGGTTAAGGTCCAAATCCTTGTCGCAGCACCCAAGACCCTGGAATGTGGGGTCCCAGCCAGCCTCTCCAGGATCATCATCCTTGACTGCTGTCTTCCTCCACAGGACTAGGTGGTTTTCCTTCTTTCTTCTTCTGTTTTTTCTTCGCATAGACCATGTGCTGTTGCATCTGGAGACTTTGCAAATATTGCACTGTATGCTCTTACAAGAACGAGAGTGATCTTTAAATATGCAGATCAGATCATAACTATGCCCTGCTTAAAATCTCCAATGGCCTCCCATCAACTTAGAATAGAATCAAACATCTTATCATTCCCTGTGTGGCGTTACAAGCGCTGGCCCTGCACCCCTTCTTCCTTGTTTTCTTGGTGCTCCCACGATAGCCAAGATTGTCATCCCGCTGTGCCTAGAGTGTGCTGAGCTTGCTCTGAAGTTAAAACCCAGGCATGAGCTCTTCTCTCTGCTTGCCCATTATTGGTCCACATGGTTGCACACTGGCTTCTTCTCCTCTCTCAGGTTTCACCTCAAATGGAACTTCCTTGGAGTAGTCTCCTATGACCACCAAATCCAACAGAGCTCCTTTGCACTGCACTGTGCTTTATTTTCTACATGTCATGCATCACTTCCTGAGATTGTGTGAATTATTTATTATTGATCAACCAGCTGGAAGACTGACTTTATAAGATGAAAGACCTTTATTGTCATGTTCAATAATGTATCTTCAGTGTTTACAATAGTTCCTATATCAAATTAGGTATTCAGGATTTGTTTGTTGAATGAATGAATGAATGAACATCTTTCATCATTCTTTCCCTCCTTTCACATGTCTAACTTCTATATTCACTTGTCATTCTTCCCTTGACTTTGTTCTTATGGCAAAAACTTTAACCTGCACGTTGCCACATTCTCAGTGCTAAGCTTAGTTTTGAACAGTTCAATAATTTTAAAAACTCACAATAAATTCCTAATTTTTTTGCTAAAGACACGAGGTGCTTCCCAGGGTAGTTACTCTGCTATTCTCTAGGTTCATTCACTCAAGGACAAGAATGGGGAACTATTTGGGTTTCTGAACCCAATTCCAACTTGTGTGTATCTGTGTAGGGGGCAGACCACACAACTCTAAGAAATTCTTGCATGCCAGCAAGGTGTCTTAAGAGTTCAACTCAATTCTGACACTATCTATGCAAAGATAACATCAGATCCCTCAGGCTAAGTTTCATTTCTACAAAACCACTCTCCCTTCACATGCCAGTTAGTTGCAAGCCCAGGTTGTCACCTGTGGTTCTGATAGAGCAGCTGCAGATTGGAGGTTCCCCTGGTCTCTTTCTTGGACTTCAGAGGTCAGTTTCAAATCCACGTTGTTACCTGTACTTGTGACTGACTGGCTATAAATCAGAGCTTCCCACAGCCCCCTCCTTAGGTTCACGTAATTTGTTACAGGGGTTCACAAAACTCAGAACAACATTTTACTTATTACATAACTGGTTTATCATAAAAGCATATATAGCTCAGAAACAGCTATATGGAAGGGACCCACAGAGGAAGGTATGAGGAAAGGGCATGGAGCTTCCACGCCCACTCCAGTCTCCACAGGCTCACCAGCCTGGAAGCTCTTTGTACCCTGTCCTTTTTAGGTTTTTCTGGAGGCATCATTACATAGGCACGATTGGTTAAATTACTGACCATTGACGATTAAACTCAATCTCCAGCCCCTCTCTCCTCCTAGGAGGTGAGGCGGTGGGAAGACTGAATGTTCTAGCCCTCTAATCACATGGTTGGTTCTCTTGGCATCCAGCCCCCATTCTTAGGTGATTTCCGAAAGTCACCTCACCAACATAACAAAAGACACCTTTATGTTCTCATCATTGAGGAAATTCCAAGGGTTTTAAGAGCTCTGTGACAGAAATAGGGATGAGACCAAATACATATTTCTCATAAATCACAATATCACAGGGACCATTGGGTCACGTACCTGCTCAATGTTGGTGTTTCTTTTAAATTTCCTTCTCTTATCTCACAAAAGCCTTCAGTAGGAGTAAGTGATGACCCCACTTAATGGATGCAGTGGTTCAGGGAGAACAATGACTTGCCCAAGTAGACGACAAAAGTTGTCTTCGGTTCTAACTCTGTATTTTCTTCTTTCCAACACCTGCACTCAATACAGTGGGGAACTTGCAGCAGACATACCCCAGTGAGTTTATTAGCCATCCTCAAATTAATTTCCCTCTGGCCCCTCAGCTAGGAGGCCATACTCAGAGGGCTAGCTTCGTAAGTCGAGAAGAACCAGAGGCTCTGTTTCAGGTGCCCTCTGAGGTACTGGAGTGCCGTTACCTGGCTAACCCCCAGTGCTGATCTGCCCCCTTCTGCGAGGTGTCCCACATCTGACCCCAGCAGTGTTTTCTGGCAACAACTCTGTTCTGCCAATAGTTAGGTAAGAGGAGGAAGTAGAGGGGCATTCATGGCTGTTTGGTGGTGATTTGTTGTTTGAAAGAAAGGGTACTGGATACAATCCTGAGAGCGCTGATGCCAGGTTCTTTCCTCCCTGGCACCGAGGCAGCTGGCAAGGCTGATGACTCATCTTTCTAGGCAGTCACCTACAGTCGCAGTGGTCAGCTGCTGGGTTAGCTAATTCCTTTTTGCTCCTTGAACATCCTGCCAAGCGTTGCTGAGTCACTTACTACCCTCTCTGAGCATCCTCAGAGTTCACTGCACTGGGATCAGGGAGCAAGAACAGCCAACATTTTATTTGGGCAAATGAAAGTGCCACATTTTAGACAGATAAAAGCTGAACTCTGTGCATGAACAGCAGCACGGTCTCTGAGAAGCCGTGCGTGGGGACATCTGCCCTGGCGCGCATGCTCCCACACACCATTGTGAGGCGACTTTCTCAGCTTCCGCGGGCCCGGCCCTTGGGTGATTACAAGTGGTCACCCTTCTTTCCCAGCCTTGATGGGGACAGAAGCCAGAGGCCCTGGGGGAAGTGAAGGTACCCAGCTGGGGGGCCCGGTCTTGCTGTAAACTCATGGCATAACTTTGGGAAACTCATTTCACTTTTTGGAGGCATTGTCTTACTGAGCCATTTATTGAGTGGTTCTGCTATATAGTGATATGAAGTGTGATCTTATCTCAGGGGCCTCCTCTGGCTTATGAATGGTTTTTAAAAATTTGTAATTTAAAGCCAGACTGAGCTGATACAATGCTGCCCATAATATACGAAGTAGAAGAAAGTTACTGACCAGTCATCAAAGCATTCCACATTTGTTTAAAGACATATGTCTTCATACTGTGTACTGTTTTGGTAATTTAAAATAATTATCAAAATATTAGAAACAATGTTTTGTAAGTTTATCATCCCACTAAGTTAATCAGTTTATTCCAACGGCTGCTTTGCATGCCTACTTGATATGAGACAGTTGGGATACAGAAATGAATAAAACGGGGTTGTTGTCTTTGGAGGGGTCTGAAGTCTAGGGAGTTTATGAGGACTTATGATTTATTTTTAAAAGATTTTTACAAAGTAATTGCTCTGCAGTTGAGGCTGGCTCGCTCCCATGACTGGTAAATAGTAGAAAGGACACTGATAGCCCTTTCCTCATGACAAAGACTAAATGGTTCACGTTCTCTTCAGTGCCACGTCCTCTCTTTAGTGCTTCCAATGAACTTGTCCTTCCTGAACTCCTACCCAACCTTGAGTTGTACCAAAAATTTAGCCCTTAATCATGCAGCATCTTCTTCCCCTATTTCTATCTGTCCACACCCATTCTCTCCTTAGCTCACTCCAATCTGGCCCTGTCCCCTCCATTCTACTGAAAGTTTCACGTAAAGTTTACAATGAGGCACCTGCTTCATTATTCACACACAGAGGCAAAAATGCACATTTGTAACAATGTCAAGAGGTGAATGGCTGGCTGAGACCCCCCTGATGGTGCATCCTGGGTACTGTAGACTACATGGTGGATTCTTTAGTGCTGTGAGGTGACCTGTCATCTTCTGGTCCCTGTTAATATTGGCAGTCTCATCTCCACTTTGCTGTCTCAGGATTATTTATATTCCATTATGGTGTCTTTCTCAGCATCATGCCTTTATTCATGCTGCTCTCCCTGCCTGGAATGGACATCGTCCTCCAGCCCAGCTAGAAAATTCAACTCATCTTCACAGCAAACACCTTTCTGTCTTGATTTCCCCACTCTTTTTTGGTTTAGTTTTCCTCCATTCCCTCTTCCTGGATGTCCCTTTGGAGATTATATCTTCCCTCTTGTGGGCAGAGATGTCCTGCTTGACCCTTCATCTCACCTATTTGGAATAGTCACAGAATGGACATTGACCTAATTTAGGCCATCTGGATTTTGTCTAGGTGAACACATGAAATGCATAGATTCTTTCATTCCAGCAGTGGGCCTGAGTCCAGATATCAGCCAACTTCAGCCAACAATACTGTCTAGAGCTTCCTGACTTCCTTCTATTCCATTTTCTTTCTTTAGCCTCCTTTCCTGACCTCAGAATTTAGTTTTACACTCCTCACATATACTTTTTTTGGGTTAAGTCATCCAAAATTGGTTTCTGTTTCTCTTAAGGGAAAAACAACAACAATAACAAGATTCAGATAAACAGTGTCCCTCCTGCAAAGTTCATAGGCTTCCTCCTTTGTCTTTGCTTGGCCTCTGGCTGCTCTGGTAGATTCCACCCCTATGGCATCATAACTAACCTCTCCTCCCCCTATAGGCTCCCTGGTGGTAGAGATGACACCTAGTTTAAAGTTGTGTGCCTAGAGCCCAGAACATCTCTATCTGGTGTATTGCTGGGGTCCAGACCAAGTTTGTTCAAGGCTGACTGAGATATCTGAACTTTTGTACCTACAGGGCTAGTGTACTTTCTCTTCTTATTGATAGAGGTGTTGATGACTTGACAGGGTTGTTTCCTTTTCTAAGAGGTTAACATTTATTTTTATATAATTGTCCTTGTGAGAGGTTGGATAACATCAGGTTCCAGCCAGGAAAAATGGAAAGCACATCAGGAATTTCAAATAGAGGGGATTTAATATAGGAAATTGACTACATATGTTAGAAAGCTGGCGTAACAAAGAGGGGATGCTAAGTAATCCAGACATTAGTGACTTCAGGAAATAGAGACTATTCCTTGGGCAGGGAGAACCTGAAGGAGAAGGTAGTTTTAGGAGAACTTAGGAACTAGGAGAAGAAATCTACATGGCCAATTCTCATACTTCTCTGTGTGTGTATTACAACTGGTGCTTCAACCTCTTGGGGAGGCACACTGTGGCCAGTGCCAGAACTCTGAGAATGTGAACTGAATGCTTGAGCTGAGACCTGGTGGGCCAGCTAGAGCTGGTACCTCTAACGAGGCATCTCACGGTGGGTACCAGGAATGCTAAAGGAAGCTGGAGGCTGGAACCAGAGCGGTCTTGCTCCTGGAAGGTGTCTGCCAGGATCTGGAAATAGGAAGAAAGTCTTCTTCATCTTGCCACCTTCCAGTCTCCTGTCCATTCCTCCTGTTGAGGGGCTCTCATGGGAAGCAAGTCGGTGGGGAGTCTGGGAAATGTAGTTTGCAGGTTTCTAGCTCTAGCATCATAAGGGAAGGCATAGGAGTGAGGAACCTGGAGGCTGAGAGACACTGGGTAAAGAGCTGACGTACACTCTGCTGGTAAAGAAGGATAACTAGAGTTGGCCCCTGAAGTAATGTGGTGAAATATAGTCTCCCTGTTTTGTAACCCATTCCCACCGGGATTCCCAATAACTCTCAAGTAAGAAATTGCAGTTTGGGATAGGACCGCTGGAAAATTCCAGTGCCAATAGGAAAAGTGGCTCCCAAGTCTAAGCATTCCTGAGAGCCTGGACACATGGAGCCCATGATTTATTTTAGCTTTTCCTTATTTTTGCCTCCTTCTGCTGTCCTTGGTTCCAAGAACATCTTCTGGGCCAGATGCCCCCATGGCTCAGATACTTGGAAACACAGCCACTTACTATAAAGCTTGCTGCTCCTCAGACCATCCTGCCAAATTCCTTGCCCTGCAACCACACCCTGTTCTGGCAGGCATTCATCCTCCACGTGTCACCGCCCGTTTTTTCGGGAGGACAAGGCCATAACTGGATACCTCCTCTCTCCAGACTCAACTTTTCTTCTTCATTTTCCATTGCTTTTGCTCATCCCTTAATTCTGATGGCAGGCGAAAGTCCCTGAGTCTCTTCCTAAACTTCCCTGCTCTTTTCCTAGGGTCCTACTATGTAAGAGAACCCTGTTACAATAGCGACAGTAAAATTTTGGCAACTTGAGCTTCATAGAGACACAATTTTTTTTTTTAATCTGCAACATCATTGACCCATGGTTAGGAAGAGAAACAGGTTATTTTGGATTCGAGTACTCATGCTTAAATCCTGCCTCCCATTTAACTTGAAAAACTTCAGCTACTTAATTCCTCTGAGACTTAGTTTTTTCTATTTGGAAGAGGACAAATATCTACTTTTTAAGGTTTCTAAGAATATTAAAGGACATAAGCTGAGTGCTGTGTGTGTGTAGCACATCACAGGACAGGAGAAACCTTAGTTCTCACTCCCTCACTGAGAGTACATGATGTTCGTGTACACAGATCGGGGAGGGGGGCAACGCATCACACGTCTGGCCTGAGCCAGCATGGGTTCTATAATGAGAAAGGATTTAAGAGAAAAATCTGAGCAATGCTATGTGGAGGAGAATTATTTCTCTGTTCTTATAGGAAGAAGACAGGAGTGATGTCATCAGATGAGTTCTGATTATGGACTGACTTCTTCCCTCAGTTTTACCTCTTTATTATGCACCTGTTATTTGTGTTTGTGTAAGAGGAGAAACAAAGAGGAGTTGGCTGGGACAATGCGGGGTATTCCTAGGGAAAGAATGGCAGATTCTGGGACTAAAAAGGCAGTTTGAGTCACATGGTGCAGACCTTTGAATGCCTGACTAAGGAGTATTTCATTTCTTAGGCAACAGAAAGTCAAAATCATCTTAGAGTGGTGAACACCAAATACAATATACAGAGGGTATATTATACACCTGAAACCTATATAATTTTATTAACCAATGTCACCTCGATAAGTTTAATTAAAAAGCAAAAAAATAAAATTACAGTTTACATTTAAAAAAGAAAGTCAAAACCAGAAAAAGTAAAACAAGATCTTTAAAATGGATTTCAGTTTTACATATAAAAGCTCTCATTTAAGTAATGACAGGCAACGAGATTCAGGGAAATGCAAGAACTGGAGAGATTCATCCTTGGCAATTCTTTGTTTTTCCCCTAAATGACTTTAGGGCAGATATATGTAAAGTAAGTGCTAGAGGGTGAAGTGTGTCTGTTACTGTGCTTCACTTTTTTCCATTCACAGAGAACACACCTTGCTGCTGTTTGCTTCAAACAGGAAAGATCTCACCGGTAGGTCCGCTTCAGCGTTCTGTGAGGGCAATCACAGAATCTCACCATGGGTTTATTCTGTCAGAAGTGGCTAGTCTAGAGCAGGATCACTGTTACCTTGAAGGAGTTATGTTCTGGTGGAGGAGACAGATGTGTGGAGGGCCAGATAATCAAGATTGGCCATCACAATGAGAAGCACCTGCCAGGACTGGACCCTCACGGTGGGATCTGCAAGGCTTTAGGGAAAACTTCCTGTCACACACACAACAGAAAGGGATGGCTAAGCTGAGTCTCAAAGGATGAGAAGGAGGGAACCATGTGGAGGAAGGGCAGAGGGCAGGGCAGGGGGCAGAGCAGCCTGGTGGAGAAATGCAGAGAGGTGAGGAATATCACGGTATGTGAGGGGAGGCCACAAGCCATTTGTCATCTTAGAAGCGAATGAGTTAGGAGAGAGAAGCAGATAGGGGAGCTGAGAAGGTGAGGCAGGGCCAGAAGGAGTAGGGTCGTCTGTGCTCAGCTAAGAACTCTGCTAGGTGATGTGGATGTGTGACAGGGCTCTGCGTGTGAGAGTGACGCTGGTGAGTTTACATTTAATCTGTTCTAGTAGCTGTGCGAGGGAGGGACCAGGAGAGAGACCAGATAAGAAGTGTTAGCAGCCCTCCAGGTAGGCATGGGAGGACTCTTGCACTCTTAGGAGGTACAAAGGAGAGTACAGAAATAGAATCTGGGAAGTTGGTGATTGACTGAAACGGGAGATGAGATGTCCCAGATGTCCATCTATGATGACTGGTGGACTTGGCTGCCAGTCACAAAATGGGGAACACATGAGGAAGGAGGTGCCACTTTGGGGGAAGACAATATTATCAGCTTTAGAATCAATGAACTGGAGGTTCCCTGAGGAAGCAAAAATCATCCTCTCAGCTGTACCAATTACTAGGGGTTTGACTTTGGGTGAATGATTTAATTCTGTGAACTTCAACTTCCTCATCTCATTTAAGAACAAGAAAATTGCTCTGGCTGGTGTGGCTCAGTGGATTGAGTGCCAGTCTGTGAACTAAAGGGTTGCTGGTTCAATTCCCAGTCAGGGCACTTGCCTGGGTTGTGGGTCAGGTCCCCAGTTGGGGGCATATGAGAGGCAATCACACACTGGTTCTCTCTCTCGCTCTCTCTTTCTCCCTCCCTTCCCTTCTCTCTAAAAACAAATAAATAAAAATAATTTTAAAAAAGAATGGGAGAATAACATACAGTTTTCAGCAAAGATTAATTTGTCCAAGTAACTGAAGGTATTGCTTTTACCAAACTTTTCCTTAGCACCTTCTTTACATTAACTATAAGGAAACAAACTTCCGTCCTTATAGTTGACAAATGCTCCTTTCTGAGACAAGCTTCTGCTTCTCTTGGGCAACTCAAGCCTCAGAAAATCCCCACCCTGTAGGACAGATCCTTGGGCTCCATATGTCCACGTGTGATGTTCTTTCTGCTCAGTCTTGGTATCAGACTGAGAGATTACAATGTGAAAGTCCCAGAGGTGGAGATATACCTGCTGGGAATACACATCAAAAAATCCAGAAGTCTTGAGAAATAAAAGGTGATCCAGAAAGGATTTTGAAATTTGTGAGAGCTTTTGAAATAATCTTTCTTTTATGTTTGTTTCACCCGTATTCTATTTCCAAAGATTTTGAAATTCATTTCACCCTTAAATATTGTGTCTTTTTCTGTCAAAACAATGACATGTAATTTTTTTCATCTTTATAAAAGCCATCTGTTTTGGACCCAAAGGTCTTTTTTTTTCCTTCTCCCTAATGTCAGAAAGGGGGACAGAACCCTCAGCTCACATTTACTATGAAGAAGCCGTGGAGTAGACAGTCTCACCATCCTGACCACATGTGCTCCTGGCATCAAAGTGACTTTAGTGTGATGGGTCCAATTTTCACTATGAACTGCGAACTAGCATATTTTCAACTTGGCTTCTGGGGTTTATAAGAGGAGCTTTCTTGTCTTTCCCTAATAAAATGCAGATGGCTCTCCTTCCCAAGCTCCCAAATCCCCGGAGCTGTGTTGGAATATGAATCTCATTTTCTTCAAGGATAAGAATAGGTTTGTAATTCAATAAGTTGCAATGAGCATCATTTCTATTCCTCATTCTAAACAAAATCTCTAAAGGGCTTAACATGTAGTAAGCATGCATTAAATAGCCATTATACAAATGTATGAGAAGACATTAGCACCGGCCTTAGACGGTGAAGTCTTGGTTGAAATCCTGGCATCCCAGGGTGCTATCTGGAATGAGAGTGAGTACCAGGTGCCAGTTTAGAAAAAAGGACTTTAAGTCAGAGCAGAATTTGGAACCTGGTTCCTCACCTTCCTAGCCATGTGGGGGGAGGATTTTTGTCAAATTTCAAAACCTCTCTGTAACTCAAAAAGGTACAGTGGTTGAATGTGAGGATTCTGAGTTTGAATCCTGGTCCTGTCACTTACTATCTGGAGGGCCACAGCAATTTACTTGAATACCTTGATTTCCTCACCTGTAAAATGGAGAAAATAATTGTGCCTATTGCCACAAATTTGTGGCACAGATTTATGAGTTAATATGTGCAAAGTCCTTAAAGCAGAGCTTGGCATGTCTGTGTCAACTCTCATCCTATTATTTTAACTATACTACCTCTGGCTGTGCTCTTCTGACTCCCAGGATGTACAGTTTGTTCGTTTTTTCCTCAGGGGAGGTTGCACAACATTCAACATCTCGCGGGTGGTGTTCGGGTGGTCATTTAACCTCAGCGACTTTGGGTTTCATTTTTCACACATGTCATGAAATGAGGATCTATATCCCTTCTCTCTCTCCAGATACAGCATAGGTTTTTGTGAGGCTCAAATAAGACCACAAATGTGAAAACACTTAACTAACTCTCAAGTGCTCCATAAATGTGAGTTTATTAGTTGAACTCTTTCTACTCCAAGTGACAAAAACCCAACTCAAATCAGCAAATGCCAGAAAAAAAAAAAAAAAGATTTATTGGCTCTTGCAACTGGACTTGGGTAGCTCACAGTCCCAATGGAAATGCTAAGAACCAGATCTTTGGGAGCCCAGACTGAGGCTCATTATAATTTGAGCACACAGCTTATATGAGTATGTCATCTCTGACAGTTGCATTTATTCCCTTTCCACATAGGCCTTGGCAATATTGCCATTTGGGCTGGAAAACTTTTTGTTGTGGGGGACTGTCCTATGCCTTGTAGGATGTTCACAGCATTGCTGGTTTCTACCCACTAGATGCCAGTAGCACCCAACCCCCTGACCTCACCCTCTACCTCGTGACAATCAAAAATGTCTCCAGACACTGTCAAATGTTCCCTGGGGAACAGCGCCTCCCCCCACATCCCCAGCTGAAAAGAACTATGCTCATGGAACTCAGCTAAGTAGTAATTCATACCTCTCTGTTCTTCACCCTTGGTCACAAAAGGTGGGGAGTATGTTACCTGGCTGGGCTGGTTATACACCTTTAGAACCTCCCAGCCTGCCCCTTTCATATTTCCCATTACATGGAATCTCCCCACCACTGGGGTACTGAATAGTACTACTGTCGAAAACACTGCAGGATATATGGCTCAAGATATTTTGGGATCTAGTCCCTTCTCTGTCACTGACTTATGATGTGTGGCTGGGCATTTCTTTTCTCTCCAGGCCTTGGCTTTTTTAGATTGGCAATATTTTCATATTACTCTAACATTTTATGACACAAATTGATCAGATTTGAACTACGAAATGGGAAATCACTATAATTTGTGACTGAGACCTTAAATTCCCACCCATGAGCATCTCTTCTGTTTCCTGGAAGTGAAGGTTGCATTGTAATCCTTGGGATGTACAGGGAGTTGGCCAAAGAGAGGACCAACTTAGGTCGAAATCTTTGCTGCTACTTGATGTTTTGTTCTGGGGTGTCTCGAAAGGTTCCACCTTCTGTATAGGAAAACAGTATCAGTGAAACATCATTCAGTGAGGCTGAAGCACAATGTTTGTAAAGAAATGAATGAGGAGCTTGTGCGTGGCCTTGGATGCTGGAAGATTGGGAACAGTTCTGTTACTCAAGGTGTGGGGTGGTAGAGTGTGTAATAATACAAGTATCTATATAACTGAGTGAATTGTTTTCCAGCTTTAGGTCTGAAGTTTAGGATGGTAGAGTGAAATTAGCCAGATGCAGTTTGGAGTAGGCAGTAGATTGTTGCCTCTATATTTTTCCCATCGAAATTATATGGCACAAAATATTTGCTTGATCTACAAAAAAAACCCCAAAACCTGAAGCGCAAAAGGGGAGGAGTTATGAGCAGTGACTCTGTGAGTTTGTGGCCGAGCCTAGAAGGACAGCCAGCCCAGGGATGACTCTGCCATATCATCCTCAGGCAAAAGGCCCTATGGAAAAAAATGTATAAAATCACCCCCTGCTTCCCCCTAATATTAGAGTTCAGTAAAGAAAGTCATGTTGATGCTGCTTTTTCCATCGTCCTCTCCTCCAATTCTTGGGTGGGTTTTTCACAAAGATTTCAGTCTTCTTCTTGCCATGTGTTCCTAGCTAGAAGCATATCAGAGCTCACAGTGAGGCTCAGACCAGAGCTCATGGGGCAAACTCAGATAGTCCCATCCCCCTTCCTACCCAGCAGAAGAAAAAGCAAAAGGAAAGGAATAAAAGCATTGGCTGTGCTTTCAACCCAACCTTTCTGGCAGAAGGAGATGAGGACTCATATATATATATGCATATATATATATATATATATATATATATATGCATATATATATATAGTTTTTGAACACTTACTACTTTCTAATGTCTAGTTACTAATACAGTTTCCTGTAGGTGCCCTAATGATCACACACTTGGTGGCTTAAAACGATGGAAATGTATTCTCTCGTGGTTCTGGAGGACTGAAGTGTGAAATCAAGGTGTCAGCAGGCCCTTGCTCCCTTCAGGGGCTCTAGGACAGGTCCTTGTCTCTTCCAGCTTCTGATGGCTTGAGGCTTTGACTCATGGTTGGATCATTGCAGTCTCTACCTCTGAACTTACCTTTCTTCCACCTCTTCCCTGTGTGTCTCTTATGAGGATATTTGACACTGGAGTTAGGATCTGTCTGAATAACCTCAGGTGATCTCCTCATCTTAACACCCTTAACTTAATCCCATCTGCAGAGACTCTTTTTCCAGGTAAGGTCACATTCACAGGCTCTGGATATTGGGACACGGATGTTTGTATATTTGGGGTACCATCATTTAGCCCACTACATTTAGAAACTGTGCAAATTGTCTTCCTATGTATTTCATGCACTGTGTACAGGTCTCAGAGTTATGGATGAACTTTCTTATTTTATAGATGAGATGGAGACAGCAGTGAATTTGTAAAAGGATACAGAGGTAGAAGGTGGCAGAGACAGGGTGCACGCTCAGGTATTTTTTATTGAGTCTATATTCTACCCCAGAACTTTGGATCTTTCTTCTAAGAGCTTAGTTGCATTGGATTTTGTTATTAATAAATATATTTTAGAATGAGCCTGCAGAATAGGAAGCGGCATCTTTTACCCACTAGTTTGGGAGTGTGTGTGTGTGTGTGTGTGTGTGTGTGTGTGTGTGTAGGCTTCTCTCTTTGACCCTATTGTTAACCCTCTCACTGATTTAAAGGACTCTTGATTCAAGTCTTCAACTCTGGCCCTGTCTCTGTGTAGCTGTGAATGAATTTTAACAAGTCTGTTTTACCTCTTGTTTCTCAGATTTTCCAACTGAAAGGAGCAAGTTGCATTGGAGCTCTCAGTTTATGAACCAAGCCTCTCATCAACATCAATTCTCTAGGACACCGTTTTTGAAGAAGTGATGCCACCTTTACAAGAATAACTGCTGTGGAAAATATACAAACTCTTCCCACCACTGCTCAGCTAGTGAAATAGGATGCAGGTGCTGGGAAGTTTTGATTTATTCCTGTGAATCCTGCCCTAAAATACTCTTCTTGCCCAGGCTATATTCCTGCTTAGCCTTGAAATCCCATCTCAAATAGTCCTCCTGGCCTAATCTTCTTGGGCAGAATTAACTATTCCTCCTTCTGACTTCCTAAAACAACTTACCTTGTACATACTTTGATAATGGCTCTTATCTTTATGTGTAATTATTATTTTCCTTAGCTTACTCCTCTAAAGTGTGAGTAAACAAATTCAGGGAATCAAGACCTTCTTTGAGAAGGTGCAAGGCCAGGGAATCTGCATTTTCACTTTTTTCTTGTATTTTACTTAAAAAATGCTAGAGCCCTTAGAGGGAGACAGCCGTGTTAGTGAGATAGGGAACCCATTTTAAAAAGAAGACGAGGTTCTCTGCAAGATAATTATTTCCTCTGCTCCTTTCCTTCTCCCTTTCCTTTTCTTCCTTTATCAGAAACACACCCTGAGCTCCTATTAATTGCTAGACTTCTAGTTCTAAGGAGACAAGGATGAATAAGCCACTGCCTGACAGTCAAATAGCTCATAGTCTCACGGAAACGTAGCCAAGGAAAGAAAGAATTACAGCATACCATGTTATCTTGCATTATATTGTAAGTAATGCATACTATGCAATGCAGTCCAGAGAATACACATTACCTTATTAAATATGTTGCATATCACTTTATAATATGCACTATATTACATACCACAAGGAAGGTGTACTAAATACTTTAGTAGTTTTCTCCTTTGCTTCAGGGGAGGTCATATAGGAGAAAGGGGTAGAAAACAAATGTGTGTTCATCAGGCAGAGGGGAAGAGATTTAGAATGGAGCATTCTCTAAAGCTCAGAGCCTGTGGACTTGAATGGCAAACTAACAGATAGATAACAATCCGACGAAATTCTCTGGGGCTACTGTTTTGAAGGAAGAGTTATTTGGGGGGCCTATACTTGGGTGTTCTGGAGCCCACTGTAAAGTCTGTATCACCCCTGAATGTACATGGTAACAAGCTGACCAGCATCACCATCCACCCACAGTCCAGAACACCACCCAAACTAGACTACTGACACTAGCAAGCAGAGCTCGAGCATATGGCCTTTCTCACTGAGCACCCACACTGGTCCTCATTAGCCTTCCTCTTAGCAACTTTGGACCCAGAGAAATCATGTATATTTCCATTGCTGACTTATCTGAAAATCACTCAGAAAACTTCTTAATTTTCTTTTGTTCCCTGTAATCCAATATTGCAAATAAAAACAAATTATAAAATGAGGGCAACTGGGGAAAAAGCTAAGCTATTGATTGCTGTATTTTAATACCAAATAGCCATTAATTATTAGGTCATGAAAGTAGAAAGTGCAAACCATTTTATTTTGTTATCCCAGTATCTCTAACAGTGCTTGGCATGAGTTAGGTAACCAGTAAATGAGAATTAAATTGATCAAACTAGAAGGACTGAATGATATGGGCATTATAGATTCTCTTCATACATGAGAAAATGGATCAGAATTTAATTGCAAATGGAGATGATAGTCCCCTTCTTGTGTGTTCATTAGTTCAAGAGCTCTTATTGCCATCAGCACTGAACACTACCCTGCTGAAGTATTTCTGCTGGTGACTTAGCAGAGGTTTGCATGCATGACCTTTCTCTTTACAGCCCTCCTCTCTTCCATTCCATCTTTCTCTGTGTTGCTGGCTATGGGATCTTTCTGAAATGCAGATTGGATCTTTTGTCTAAAATCTTTCAGTTTGCATACCATTGTATGCTCTTGCTCCTGCCTGGGTCTACTGCCCCATCTCTCATGCTCAAGGACATGTATGTACCCTACACTCAAACTGCTGCAGGTTCCTCAGATAGCCTCGTACTTTCTGGATCCTCCCTGTCTGCACCTGCTGTACTACTTCCCAGAAAGATGTCTGTCCTCCACACTTCCATTTAGTTAACTGGCATTTCAAAGCCCAGCTCAGACTATAGTACCTTCCTGAAGGCCTTCGGTTGATTAGGGATTCACTGTTCTTTTTTCCCATAGTCTATTGTATTACTTATCACACCAAAGGCAACATGTGTTTGTCTATTTCTCCAACTCACTTCTGAGCTCCATGAGGATGGAGACCATGTGGTCTGTTATGTTCTTGGTTCTACTCCCAGGATCTAGCATCTATCCATTGCTCAACTATTGAAAGAAAGACAAGAAGGAAGTAAAGAAGGAAGGAAGGAAGGAAGGGAGGAAGGAAGGAAGGGAGGAAGGAAGGAAGGAAGGAAGGAAGAGAAAGAAAGAGAGAGAAAAAGAAAGGGGAAAAAATTAGAGGATATAGTCACCACCAAATGGCAGCAGGAGACATTCATGGTCCCAAGGTCAAGCTCAGCCTGAATTATTTTATTATAAGCTCTTCAGGAAGAGTCCACAACAGCTGCCCACTATCTGGCTTTGGGGGACCAGGGATATATGGCCACTCAGCTACTCCATAAACAGTGCTGGTGAACTAGGAGAACTTCACTGTTCACCCTGGAAGCGGTGCTTGCTTTTGTTTGTTGTGTCTCTGCTGCCATGGCTCCCAGATGACACCCCATCTGCACAAGTGCTGCTGCAAACAAACATGGAGCTGCCAGGCAGGTTTGCTCAAACTCAAGAGACTCAGCAAACCAGCAGCTGGCAAAGGCTAAGAGCAGGCCCTAGACACAGGGAAGGAATGTGGATTTGTCTTGATCTGCCTCATCAGAAAGGAAATGATAAAGAAGGAGTCATAAATGACTGGCAGCCACTCAACTATTTGGCACCAAAGATCTCTTGCAAAGAATCATTTTCCAAGATATGTCTGCACCCCTGCAAACATGTTCATGCTCACATGAATGTTCTGCTTGCCTTTTCTTTCTTTCCCCAAACTTTCTTTCCTTCTTCTTTTTAAGATTTCCCTGGTGTTTAGTGAAAAGAATTAGTAGAAAGGTCAGGTCTCAGGCCTCAGGTAAAAATTGCAAAACAAAAAAGGGAAGTGGAGCAAATACCTGTCTGGAGAGAAGACAGGTCTCTCTGGAAGGAGAGGCAGTCCCACAGCCCCCAGCCTCCCTCCTCCAGGCTGTTTCTGGTCTGGGAGCCAGGGGTGCAGGGCCCACTGAGATCTTCCTGCTTTCTGCAGTACTGACCTGATCCCAGAAATTCTGACCCCATCATGTTCCCCTAAAGGCTTTCCTTCTCCATGACTATTCTCTGGGGAGGAAATTACATGTAGATAGATGCTCTTTGTCAGCTTTTTTTCTACTCCACAAAGTAATTCACTGCTGACAACAGAGTAAAAATGTAAATCCTTCCCTCTCCCCCAGAGTCAGGACTACCATCCTCTCATGCTCCTGACATTTTGCCCATTCATTTTCTCATTTCTTCTGCGTCAGCCCCCACATGTCCCCCAAGCTCTTCAGCTAGCAGGGATCACCTTGTCTGCTATGATTAAGGTCTACATTGGCTCAAAGCCCCATTCCACAGATGAGGGGGATCCCAAGCATCCTCTGATGGATTCAGGCAGGTGATCTTTTGTTTACATCGTCACCTCTGGCCCAGGTGTTGTGCGTCTCACACTGTCCATCTCTCTGGATCGTTCCACCAGCTGCTTCTACCTTCTGTCATTCATCAATGCTTAGAAAATAGCTTCTTTCAGTTTATCTCCCTTAAACTCACCAGTGGGAGCTGTGGATAGCAGATTTGTACTGACAATCTACCTTAAAAGTGTGTGCGTGGATACGTGTGTAAATTTACAGCTCTGGAGGGATATTTCAGCACAGAATCCAGTCTTATCGTCCCTCCTCCTCTCTAGCTCTGCAAACCTCCCTCTCTGATATTCTGGTTTATTTCTTGGGTAGAACAGTTTAGCTGTTTTATCCTAGCCCTGACCAGTGCTACTTTTCAATGACAAAATTTCAATGACAAGAGATTTTACTACTTAAAAGCTGTCCTCTCCCTTAAATGCAATTTAATCACCAGTTCGTAACCTAACTATATTATGCACTACACGTTAACTCGGTAGACGTGCAGTGGATGCCACTGTGAGATGCCCCATGCCCTGCTGCCTACAGCGGTGAAAAAGGAAATATTTTTACTTCCCTCACATGGTTTAATTTTTTTTTACCATTTTTTAAATATATTTTATTGATTATGCCATTACAGTTGTCCCATTTCCCCCCCTATATTCCCCTCCACCCTGCACACCCCTTCCCACCCACATTCCCCCTCTTTAGTTAATGTCCATGGGTCATATATATGAGTTCTTTGGCTTCTAC